>CM040121.1:317152966-317375664 GCA_022559845.1 Amorphophallus konjac | reverse complement strand
TAGTAATAGCTCCACACCTGCATCCGTCATACATCATTAGTACAATAATTGCATATTTAACTGTGGGAATGCATAAATAAATGTTTACCTGGAGAAAAGTTGCGAAGCCGCTGACTGTTGTCTCCTTCTCCGAAGTCTGGGAGAGATCAGCAATCAAATGGGCAAGCAGAGCAGCTCCCCACGCGTAGTGTCCCACTCTGTCCAGATCCGCCAAGATCCCGAGGAAACGGCAGTGGATGCCGTCCCCCTTCGTCCCCAGCAGAAGGCGGCCCAGGAAGAAGAAAAGAAACCTCCGAAGGTCTAGATCCACCAGCTCCCTCTCGCTCGGATCCTGGGTGAAAGCTGCACGAGCATCCCCCTCCAGTCGAGCCAAGAACTCCGCTCCAGTCTCGCTAACCCGCTGGCGCGGGTCGACGAATCCGAGCGCCTCCATGATCTCCACTCGGCCGACTACCCTGCTGTCTCTATCAGTCACGCTCGTCTCTAACCACAGCAGGTCCAGGGCACTCTCTCGGTAGTTGGGGTAGGTGACCCCGCTGACTGCCTCTCCGTCAACTCGCAGCCCGGTGATCCGAGCCACGTCCTCAAGTGTCGGCACCATGTGCCCTCAGGGCATCAGAAACGCCCGGCTCGGTGCGTGCCACCGCTCCCTCAATGCCTGGATAAGAGGAAGGTCGAGCCGAAAGGGCTCGATCCTAAGGAAAGCTCCAAAGCCCATGGCGTCCACACGCGCCCTCTGGAAGTCCGGCAGCCCGCGGTATGCTGCCACCACCAGGGACCAGCTGATCCGGTCCTTCATCACGCCCTGCACACCACAAAACCAACAGAGAACACATCAGCATCATGAATAATAATAAACAATAACACTGTATATACTACTTATTCATTTTATTTTATTTTTCTTTTTAAAATATTTATTTTTTGGAGGCGTCCAGGCCCCTGAACGCCTCCTTTCCATTTCCTTTATTTTCTTTTATTTTTATAAAAACCCCAAAACCAAAACAAAAAATATATTAATAATATATATATTATCATGGAGGCGTCCCAGGCCCTGGACGCCTCCTTATTTTTAATTATATTTCTATTATTTTCATAAATAAATAAAAAAATAAAAATGAAAATGAAAATGTGGAGGCGTCCAGGGCCCTGGACGCCTCCTTTCCCTCACTCCCCGGACTTCTCTCACAGCCTCTCACCCGTCCGTTTAGCCTATTGAACCACAGAGTGAGAGTTCCGAGGGGCTTACCAGATCGTGCTCGTCCTCTCCCGCGTCGCCAGCGTCCACTGCAGCCTCCAAGGCCAAAGGAAGAGCCTCCTCACCCGCGGCAATCTCCTCCGCCGTAGCAGCCTCCTCAGCATCATCCCTCAGCCTCCTCGGACGACGAGCCCGTCGTTTCCGTTTCTGTGGACCCTGGCTCGATCCTCCTCGCTCCATTGGGACGAAGAATGGGTCGTCTAGGGTGACTAGGTCGTCAGAATGAACAGTAAATGAGCAAAAGGGGGGGGGCAGCCCTTATATATAGAAGCTACCTTCTTTGGGGCGTCCAGACGCCTGGACGCCCCCACAATTTTTATTTTTTTTCAAAATTCAAAAATTTTGGGGCGTCCAGGCGCCTGGACGCCCCCAAAACAAAAAAAAAACAAAAAAAAATAATAAATAAAAGTTGGGGCGTCCAGGACCCTGGACGCCCCCAAAATAAAAAATCAAATAAAATGAAAAATAAAAATTAGGGGCGTCCAGGCCCCTGGACGCCCCTATAATAAAAAAATTTTCAAAAAAAGTATGTATATATAATAAAAGTAAAAAGATAAGAGTATGTATATAATCCAAACAAAAAAATAAAAACACAAAGAAAAAGAAAAACCACAAAAAAGACAATAATAATTAACGGAACTGGTCCAAAACTGCCAAATACCAGATTTTATTCCATCAGAAAAGCAGAATGAGCTACATCAGGGGCTTAGGCGCCTTAGGCCTTAACTTCCCCAGTTCGGTTACATAAGCCCTCCACGGCTCGCATTCTTCCACCACGTTCGCTAAGGCCTTTCCCGCAACACTTGTCTTCCAAGGAGCTTTAATGGCCTTCGCTTCCTTCGCGTCCGCTTCAGTGCCCAACTCCCTTTTCTTCAAAGGAACGATGCCAGTCGGTGGCGGGAACGAATGGCGTGGGATGCCAATCTGGAGGCAGCACCGATGCGCATTATAAAGGACGAACTCGATCGCGCCGATCAATTGAAGATCAACTTCGGGAGAAGGCCTCATGAGGAGATCAAGCGAAAGCAAACATGCCGGTGCGCAAGTGAAGAAGCCTTGTGTCACGGTACGGAAGTGAGACCGTCAGTCTTCACGTTTCTTCAGCCATGGAACGCGATTCACTACAGTACCACCGAAGCCTAACACGTCGGCTATGTGATGAAGAGGGCTTTGTTGGAAAAGCTTCGAAGCAGTTGGCATTCCCTCGCGGTGATCAAACTTGAAATGCAAATCCAGCCAGCAGCTCAGAACAAGTGCGCAACCAAAAGGAGGCTTACCCATGCTCGAGGCAGTAAGGCCACTATACAGGTAGGCGAGGACAGCGGGTCCCACCCTCTTTCCACGCCAGATCCCGCAGATAGCACTCAGTTGGTCTTCTTCCACCATGTTGTCGATATAAGGAAACAAGAGAGCACCCGCCAGACAAATGGTGAACCCCTTCATAATTCCCTCCAAATAGTCATCGTCTGGTGACCCTCTCAGGACGTCCATGACCCACTCCGCAAGCTTTTGGAGATCGATCCCCTTTTGAGTACGGACCTTTCTGGCTGCGTCGGGCGGCATGAAGCTTCCAAGGACGCTTTTGGAAGTCCCCCGTGTCAGCATCCGCATAGCCTTCACCTTCCCGTCACTCTTGAATTTCTTCAATCCGAGCAGAAGTTCCACCTCCTCGAGGAGGATGGTCACCTCGAAGGTCGGGAAAATAAAAGTGTGGGTCTGGGGATGCCAGATCTCCACTAGTGCGCCCATAGCCGCCCAGTCCATACGAATCTTCTCGTAGTGTTTGGCGAGAATAAGGAGCCCCTGCAGATGCCACTTCGAGAGTATGGCCCTCATGCCAATGGAGATATTGGAAGTTAGCTTTGAAAGCCATGGCAGTTTGGAAAACTTCCTCGGGCCTGGGAAGAGTGGATATGGCTGGAAGAGGAAAGAAAGAAGAAATGAAGGAAGTAAGAAGAAGGTTCACATGGAAAATTTGAAATGAATCAGCTTACCATATGCGACATGATCGTCCCACTCAGATGACCCTCGAGGTCAGAGAGTCGCCTGATCTCGCTGCTAGGCCTGCTCCTCTTCATAACGCGGGAAGACTCCCCTTCCATCCTGAAAATCTCTAGATTCTCCTCTCTTTCCTCTCCTGAGCTTCCAAAACCCACCTAGGTGCATTTGAATGAACTAGCATAAGGGGAGTTCTTATAGGAAGGGAAGATCGCTACAGGACGGAACATGTCACATCAGTGGTCATTGTCAAAATTTTGTCTGGATCTCCTTTGTACTGTGGTGCGATTCTGCTATGATTCTGCTACTTTCTGATGTTGCTAACCTTTGCTGGCCTGTGCAGGTTTTACTAACGGACATCTTTGTCCTATCTCCTGTCCCACCTTTCAATGGTTGATCCCACCTTGTCATGCATCATAATATATGATACATACGCTACTAGAACATGTCAAGGACCTTACGGCCCGAACGAATCTGGGATTTGAGTTCCCCTTCAACAAAAACGGTGATGATCCCGGAAGAATTTGGGTTGTACGGATAGGCCGTTAATTTGTGGTAGCATGGGGACGACGGTTCCATTCAGTGAGTTGGTGCGTGGATAAACGGGCCCCAGCCCAGTGTCGGCTCACCGGATCGGTATCCTGACCCGTTCTTAACAAGTTGACAATATTATCCTTGGCTATTTTCTATTTTAGTTTGTTTTAAATTTTTCTTTAAACCCAGCATGCATTCATATAGGACTTTGATTTATTGCGGAAGATCATTCAAGTGATTCGATTGTGAAAGCCGTTGTGTTTCAATTCCCACAAATATGAGATATTCCGCTCCGAATGAAATACTGAGTTTCCTTGAGACAGCCCTACGCTGCTCTTCCAAAGGAGACCCTTGTTTGGACAGACCCTCAGATATTCCTTTACTTTTGACCTTGTTTGACCCACCTTGGCCGCAGCACTTCCACATTAGCTGGTAACCGCTCCCCAAAGGTGAAACCTGCAGGTTTATGACCCAGGTACTTCCACATCGAGAAGTTGGTCTCTTTTTTTCGTGCCTGAGCACACATCTCACCCTCCCTTATTTGATCTGCGTCCGAACAATCGTCTATATTTGAAAGACCTTCTTCAAGGTCGTCTCATTGAAACTCCAAGAAAGATTCCAAACAGTAACGTCAAAAGCGTGTCTCATCACACCTTGGCATCAACTTATCAGTCCGCTCCCACTTCATTTCACTCCACTTCGATACCATTCCACTACGTGTCGCTCCCTTGCAAAGCAGACGCCAAGGCGGGACAGCTGTAGACACGCCATTCTTGACGTCTCCTGAGAAAGTCTCATATTACTATACAACGTCCCGCAACGGCTTACGCATTTCGAATCACTCGAGTGCTTCCTTTTCTTGGGTTTTCTTCTGCCTTTTTCGGCATTTGGAATCATCCCGTCACGGCATTCGGACAGAGTCAACACCAGTCAGACGCATCAGGAGGTTCCGGAATTAGGAAGGGTGTCTGAAGAGCGGCCGCCGACGTCTGATTTGAGGACCCGGGTGGGTCTTAATGGGGGCGTCCAGGCCCCTGGACGCCCCCATCTTTTTAATTTATTTTATTATTTTCTCAGGGCCCAAAACTAAATAAAAAATATATATATTAATGGAGGCGTCCAGGCCCCTGGACGCCTCCATAAAAACAAAAATAAAAAATATGTGTAAAATGCCAGTTGGCATAAAAAACAAAAAATTAAATAAATATATATATATATATTAATGGAGGCGTCCAGGCCCCTGGACGCCTCCATAAAAACAATTATAAAAAAATCAAAATGCCAGCTTTGGCATAAAAGACAAAAGAAAAATAAAAAATAATATATATTTTGGAGGCGTCCAGGGGCCTGGACGCCTCCATCAACTCTCTCACGGGCGCCGCTCACCGAACGACGGTTTGTCGTGTGTGAAAAAATCTAAATTATAGAGACGTCCAGTCAACTGGACGCGCCCATTTCTGAATCACGAGGCGCCGCTCACCAAAACCACGCGTTGTGCCAAACCGCGTGCGGCCGTCGTCGGTTTTCGGTGGACTTGTTTGAGGCGTCCGGGGCCCTGGACGCCTCCACAAAAGTATTCCAAAAAATATATATATAAATAGAATAAAATATTAATTCGGCCCTGATGGAGGTGTCCAGGGTCCTGGACGCCTCCACCCTCCGGAGCTATATAAATAGAGGCCCACCCCCTCAGTTCTGGGAGAGCTTCGAAGTGATCCGATAGGCTGCCGGAGCCCAGAGGCTACGGAGTCATTTTCTAACCCGTGGGTTCTTTTATAGGTGGAGGTTCTGCCGGCTTCTCGGGTGCTCACGCTCGCGAGAGGAAGGTCATCTTCATCCACCGCGCTTCCACGTCGTCCCCACGCTGCCGGAGCTCCGCCAGATTTCACGATCGGCACACTCAATAAGCCAATTCTTTCCTTTTCTTCGTAGTTCTTTTGCATTCATCATCTTGCATCCCCTATCCCCCTTCATAAGGGCGCCTTTTCTTATACACTTCTTACATCCATCATCTCATTTTCCTCCTACTCGAGTCCGAGAGGGGTTTAAAAGATAACACCAACCAGGTGTGTGTCTTGCCATCATTTCGTTATTTTTATCGTAAGGATTTGAATACTACACCTCCATCTTTCTAATCCACTTGTCATTTGTTTGTCGTTGTTTTGCAAGGGTAGCCGAGGAAAGCCCTCTCCGTCGGCCGGCCGGAGGGAGAGGAAGAAGCAACCCGCCATCTCCCGCTCTTGAGGTAGGCACGATCACCTTCTTATTTTTGGGGTCTTTTGGCCCCTGGCGATCACATATTGTTCTCGAGGTCGCGGCGAGTCACTTCCCCAATGGCCGTTTAAATTTCCGTTCTTATATGTTATGTTCTTATCTATTCATGATCTCGAGGCCGCGGCGAGTCACTTCCCCAATGACCGTTTAAATTTCCGTTCTTATATTCTCTTTATATTCTGTTATATTCTGCTCATATTCTCGAGGCCGCAGCGAGTCACTTCCCCAATGGCCGTTTAAATTCACGTTCTTATACGTTATATTCTTATCTGTTTATGTTCTCGAGGCCGCGGCGAGTCACTTCCCCAATGGCCGTTTAAATTCCCGCTCTTTGTATTCTCTTTATATTCTGTCATCTTATTATCTGCTCATATTCTCGAGGCCGCGGCGAGTCACTTCCCCAATGGCCGTTTCAATTCTTGTTATTTAATTCCTGCACCATTCCCGTCCCCCCGAGGCCACGGCGAGTCACTTCCCGCTATGGCCGTTTAACCCCCATATCTTGCTATATCACACTTGTCCCGCTCGCCCCGCCGGAGCAATCTTGATGGGGCATCAAAGGCGATTTCCATACACGGGTGAAGTGTATTTGTGAGTTATGGCTTGTATGAGATTGTAATTATGTATTTTCTTTCTTTTGGACTCCTTGTAAGGCTTATATCAAGCCAATGGGCCATTTCTAATGTAGAGTCCATGGCTAGGTAGCCATTAGTAGAGTCCATTAAGGAGCTTATGCCATATTGGGTCATTAGGTTTCTAATGGGTCATTAATGCACTTAAGGCCCAAATTGGTTTACACTCCCTCATGGGCCAACTAAATGGGAAGGGTCCAAGTCTAGCATGGGCTTGTGGATGGCTCATGGCCCATGAAAGGCCCTTGGCCCATGAAGGGGGGCGCCCCCTCTTTTGGCTCCATTAGGCTAGGTTGTTTAATTTTCTTTCTTTCCTCCCTTTATTTGACCACATGTGGTAGAATTAGGAATGGGATTCCTTTAAATATTGTTTTTCTTGTGGTTGGTCATACCTCATCCCAGCCCTTCAATCCAAACCCCTAGATCCAAGGGTTGAGATTGAATTTGGTTGGCATCCTATATAAGGTTGTATTTTTCATATTGGATGAATTAATGAAGGAAAAAAAGGCATTTGCCCCCAAGTGAGATTTGTGCCCCCCCTCTCTCTCCCTGGTTCCTCCACCTCCAGCCCCCTTTCTAGAGTGTAATCCCCTCCCCCTTGATCCCCTCCAGCATCTGAAGCAACTCCGGTGATCGCCGCCGCCATCGTCTCGCCGCCGACGCGTCGTCGCCAACGGTTTTGGTGTTCTGTCCACCCAGGATAGACCCTTCTTCTCCGAATTCCTGCTATCACTCCCTTCGTCTTCTGAAGCTCAAAATTTCAGGGTTGGTTCCCCTCTAGAACCCTTATCCCCACAAAAAAAATCACGTCAAAATTCATCCTTTAGCTATTTTTTGATTTTCGTCCAAGTCCAAGTTCCAGATCTGTCCTGGTTCTGTTTACTGTTCACCAGCTCTGAGTTTACCCCATTCGAACCATCTTTTGATTTTTTTTTGGATCGCCCAAATTTACTGGGATCTCTGTCCACATCCCTATACCACCAGGAATTTTATTAATTTTTGGTTCACCCTCCAAGTATTTTTCAAATTTTGTCCAAGTTCCCAAGAATAGTCTGGCCACAGTTTCCCAGATCCGACCCAGGTCTAGTAAATAAATCCCAGAAAATCCATTTCATCTCTAATCGAAAACCAAAAATAGTCCCGGATTCCTCTCGCAGAGATCTTCAACTTTGCTGAAGAAATTATTTCCAGATTCGGAGGTCTTCTCCCCGGTCAACGTCGATCTTCAGATAAGTCAGAACCTGCCCCTGCAGTTCTGGCCAGATTCCAGCAAGTTTGTAAAATGCATGATCAGAAATACAGATCTGATTATTTTTTTTGAAGACCCCTACATCAAGATATTCTGAGTCAGCTTTCCAACGGCGCTAACCTTGTCACATTCCGACTACGGGGCTGATCGCAGCAGCAGTTTTCTCCGAGTCGCGCGCCTGCAAACAGAATTTTCAGATTCGTGGCCAAGTTCCCGCGAGCGTCGTCCGAGGGCCGCCCGGCGTCCGGCGGTCATTCCAGCAGCTCGCCATCCCAGGGGAACGCTTTCCAGGTGTCTCCACAGCAGAGGAGTCATCAGGCCCCACACGACCCCTCCGGTCAATACGTGGGCCCCCACTAGCACGAGTACGCGTGAAGCTGAAGCATTGCCCGAAACCGCCCGTCAACCCGAACTTGGTCCTCCCGGGCCCACTTGTGTTGCCCTTTACCTCCCTGCTTGGAGTGGGCTTATTTGTACTGCTGTAAACATAATGTACTAAGTTCCCGGGAGTACGAGCTTTGGCCGGGTGCCGTCTTCGCCACGCCGAGAGCGTGGAGGTATCGCCTTCACCCTTACACTTGGCATTAGCTTAATTCTTTATATGCTTTATATGCCGCTGCTAGAGAGCATGTGTAGGAATACCTAGCTCGCCTTCAATTTATAATATCACTGCTGCGAGAGAGAGCGAAGCCGTCCCGTGACCCGATCCGGGCGCAAAAGAGAGCCGACCACCCTAGCTCATTGCCGGTTTCTCAACCGCGCACATCCGACGCTTCCCTCATTAAGGGACGATCGCGAGCTTGTCGTGTCCGTGGTCCCGTCCCGCATCAATTTGGTATCAGAGCGAGTTTGAGTCTAGGGTGTCAAAAAGAAAAAAAAAGAGTGTCATTTACATCGAGTCATTAGTCGGTTTAAGTCGAGTCTAGGATCATCATATTTTCAAAACAACAAAAAGAGTCATTTTTGGGTCGCATACATCCCTTTACTCGGTATATCAAAAGGTGTTGTCCGAACGTTAGGCTACGCCTATCGGGAAGGCCGCACATTTGCGCGAGTGATCTTCGGATCGATTGCCTCCGCCACGTATCGAGTTTTGGTTAAGTCTAGGCGCATCATTTGCATTAGTGTGTTTTGCTTTAGTCGGCGTCTTCAAGTCGGTGTGTTTGCATGCCCACTCGTCGGGGTACTCAGTACTCACCCCCACCACCACCACCTATGGCCAACCCACGGGATACCTCGGGAGACTTCCACTCCCTACAAGAGGCGATGATGGCCATTATGGCTAGGTTGGACCAATCCGATGCTAACTTTCGGACCTTCTCCGAGAATATGGATGGTCGCCTTAGGGCCATGGAGGGACGCATGGAGACCTCCGATAGGTCGGTCCAAGACCTCGTTGGGCGGTTAGATAGGATGTCACACAGGGACCCTCCTGGGGCAGCCCAAGGTCCACCCGCACCTCCTCCCGCGGGGGCCCAAGTCCAACCCGCTCCCATGGCCCAAGTCCAAGCCGCTCCCACGGCCCAAAACCAGCCACCACTGGTTCCTCCACCCGCCCCTCCTCGGGTTCCCCAACTACCACACCATGACCTTGGTCTCGAGGACTATGGGTCCGACAATGCCTACGAGGGGTATGGTCAACGCCGTCGTGGTTTTCAGCCACAACGAGATGAGGATGATGATCGGGTCCTTAAGACCGTGCGAGCGGATCCTCCCGCTTTTTACGGGTCTTTGGATCCGAAAGTCTACCTAGATTGGGAGTTTGGCATGGACCGTTATTTTGAGTGGTATGATATGTCGGAGCGTCGAAGGGTCCGATTTGCCACCATGAAACTTATGGGGCAGGCACAAACTTATTGGAAGAATGTGGAGAGCCTGCTACTTCAGCGGCTAGAACCCCCGATCGACACATGGGCCGAGATGAAGAATAAACTTCGGCAAAAGTACCTTCCTCCCACATACCGCCAGCGACTCATCGATAGATGGCAAAGTCTTAGCCAGGGAGACCGGTCCGTCTCCGAATACATCGCGGAGTTTGATGAGTACTTTCTACGATGTGGTGTCACGGAGGAGAGTACCATGCCCGTTTCCCGCTTTCGACATGGTTTGCGGCCACACTATCAGTATGAGCTTTTCCGCCGCAATGCCAAGACGTTGGAAGAGGCATACCAGGTTGCTCTCGAGATGGAGCAATTTGAGGGAGAGTTCGAGTCTAGCCATCGGTTCTTTCCGTAGTACCGAGCCCCGTCACTCTATAGGCCCACATCAGCGGCCTCCCATGGCTCGACCTCAGGAGCCCCCCCGTCAGGAGCACTTCGCTCCACGGCCTCGCCCTCCTCCACCCCGGGATCTATTTCCATCCCAACCACCGGCACCCTTTACCCGTCCCCCAGCTCCTATAACCCGTCCTCTCGTACCGGCACCCCCTCCACTCTTGTCCAAGGCACCTACACCTCCCCCATTGTTGCCTACACCCCCTACCCGACGGGATGATAAGGGTAAGTCCCCTCTTGTCGGGGAGAGTAGTCGATCGCGAATACAATGTTTCCACTGTCACGGGTACGGCCACATTGCTAGTGAGTGTCCCGCTCGCACCACCCTAGCCTTAGGTGTTGGAGGATCCGCACCTCCCGAGCTTGAGCATGTCGATTACGAGGCCGATGAGGCACTGGCCGATGAATACTATGCCATGGGGGAAGAGCTGGGCGACCCTTCGGCCGCCCAAGATGTCGCCACCTAGTGGGTTTGATGCTACCACCTTAGTCTAGAGTCGTGCATGAGTCAGTGTGCTTTCTTAGTGTGGTTTGTTTGTGTGGTGATTTTGAGTCGATTGTTTGCGTGGTTTGCATTCGTGTGTCTGTGCATGGTGAGTCTGCATGTGTCTTGTGCAAGCTCGTTGTCGGTCTCTTACGAGTAAGAGGCGAGTGGACTCACTTGATGAGTATGGCATCGGTTTTACTTCTATTCCCGGATCAGTCACCTATAGGGACTCAGCGGTGATTCCTAGTGAGTCTTCGAGCTGTTTCCTCCCTTTTGAGAGTGCCCCTTCGGAGTGACCACCTTTAGCCATAGCAGTGCGCATATCGAGTATATATGGAATGAGCAGGTGCCGATCATTTGGAGTGGAGCATACCCACGTTACTTGGCACGGTGACAGATCCGCCGGAGTACCAGAGCAGCCATACCCCTACTCGACGGGGTCGAGTTCCTCCCACCCGGGGAGAATTGATGGGGCATCAAAGGCGATTTCCATACACGGGTGAAGTGTATTTGTGAGTTATGGCTTGTATGAGATTGTAATTGTGTATTTTCTTTCTTTTGGGCTCCTTGTAAGGCTTATATCAAGCCAATGGGCCATTTCTAATGTAGAGTCCATGGCTAGGTAGCCATTAGTAGAGTCCAATAAGGAGCTTATGCCATATTGGGTCATTAGGTTTCTAATGGGTCATTAATGCACTTAAGGCCCAAATTGGTTTACACTCCCTCATGGGCCAACTAAATGGGAAGGGTCCAAGTCTAGCATGGGCTTGTGGATGGCTCATGGCCCATGAAAGGCCCTTGGCCCATGAAGGGGGGCGCCCCCTCTTTTGGCTCCATTAGGCTAGGTTGTTTAATTTTCTTTCTTTCCTCCCTTTATTTGACCACATGTGGTAGAATTAGGAATGGGATTCCTTTAAATATTGTATTTCTTGTGGTTGGTCATACCTCATCCCAGCCCTTCAATCCAAACCCCTAGATCCAAGGGTTGAGATTGAATTTGGTTAGCATCCTATATAAGGTTGTATTTTTCATATTGGATGAATTAATGAAGGAAAAAAAGGCATTTGCCCCCAAGTGAGATTTGTGCCCCTCCCCTCTCTCTCCCTGGTTCCTCCACCTCCAGCCCCCTTTCTAGAGTGTAATCCCCTCCCCCTTGATCCCCTCCAGCATCTGAAGCAACTCCGGTGATCGCCGCCGCCATCGTCTCGCCGCCGACGCGTCGTCGCCAACGGTTTTGGTGTTCTGTCCACCCAGGATAGACCCTTCTTCTCCGAATTCCTGCTATCACTCCCTTCGTCTTATGAAGCTCAAAATTTCAGGGTTGGTTCCCCTCTAGAACCCTTATCCCCACAAAAAAAATCACGTCAAAATTCATCCTTTAGCTATTTTTTGATTTTCGTCCAAGTCCAAGTTCCAGATCTGTCCTGGTTCTGTTTACTGTTCACCAGCTCTGAGTTTACCCCATTCGAACCATCTTTTGATTTTTTTTTGGATCGCCCAAATTTACTGGGATCTCTGTCCACATCCCTATACCACCAGGAATTTTATTAATTTTTGGTTCACCCTCCAAGTATTTTTCAAATTTTGTCCAAGTTCCCAAGAATAGTCTGGCCACAGTTTCCCAGATCCGACCCAGGTCTAGTAAAGACATCCCAGAAAATCCATTTCGTCTCTAATCAGAATACTAAAAATAGTCCCGGATTCCTCTCTCATAGATCTTCAACTTTGCTGAAGAAATTATTTCCAGATTCGGAGGTCTTCTCCCCGGTCAACGTCGATCTTCAGATAAGTCAGAACCTGCCCCTGTAGTTCTGGCCAGATTCCAGCAAGCTTGTAAAATGCATGATCAGAAATACAGATCTGATTATTTTTTTTGAAGACCACTACGTCAAGGTATTCTGAGTCAGCTTTCCAACGGCGCTAACCTTGTCACATTCCGACGACAGGGCTGATCGCAGCAGCAGTTTTCTCCGAGTCGCGCGCCTGCAAACAGAATTTTCAGATTCGTGGCCAAGTTCCCGCGAGCGTCGTCCGAGGGCCGCCCGGCGTCCGGCGGTCGTTCCAGAAGCTCGCCATCCCAGGGGAACGCTTTCCAGGTGTCTCCACAGCAGAGGAGTCATCAGGCCCCACACGACCCCTCCGGTCAATACGTGGGCCCCCACTAGCACGAGTACGCGTGAAGCCGAAGCATTGTCCGAAACCGCCCGTCAACCCGAACTTGGTCCTCCCGGGCCCACTTGTGTCGCCCTTTACCTCCCTACGTGGAGTGGGCTTATTTGTACTGCTGTAAACATAATGTACTAAGTTCCCTGGAGTACGAGCTTTGGCCGGGTGCCGTCTTCGCCACGCCGAGAGCGTGGAGGTATCGCCTTCACCCTTACACTTGGCATTAGCTTAATTCTTTATATGCTTTATATGCCGCTGCTAGAGAGCATGTGTAGGAATACCTAGCTCGCCTTCAATTTATAATATCACTGCTGCGAGAGAGAGCGAAGCCGTCCCGTGACCCGATCCGGGCGCAAAAGAGAGCCGACCACCCTAGCTCATTGCCGGTTTCTCAACCGCGCACATCCGACGCTTCCCTCATTAAGGGACGATCGCGAGCTTGTCGTGTCCGTGGTCCCGTCCCGCATCAAATCTCCCGTGGTGGCCCCTTCTCTCTCTTCTCTTATTTCTGTGCTGCATCAAACAAACACCAACACCAAAAAAAAGAGGAGCCCGCGCGCGCTCCGCGTCCTCTCCGCTCTTCCCCGAACCGCGTGACGTCGCTCACACTAGGGAGAGAGAGGGATAGGGAGATCATAGAGAAAGAGAGGGAGTACAGGAGGGCAGAGCGACATCGAGATTGGGACGAGAGGAGGCCTCTTGTGGCCCTGGTGTCGGAGCTCCGACTAAGTCTTGGCACGGCGGAGGGGAGACTTCGGGAGAGTGAGGAGCGGTATCAGAGGACAAAGGAGCGCGGGGCGCGACTTCGTCAGTCTGGTTCCTTTTCCGTGGGCAACTTTCTAGTTTCTTCGGCCGAGGAGCGTCACCGCACCTTGGAGGCTGGCATGGTGCCACCTGGGGAGGCGAGCACGGCTTCTCAGGGTTCGCAGAGGCCCCCTAGGGATCCCCATCAGAGGAGGGAGGAGAGAGATGTCCAGGAGGGTGATGGCGAGAGTTAGAGAGTTGCTTGTACACTCCACCCTCCTTACTGCATGATGTACTTTCGACTATTATATGAAATGAAAATGGCTTTCTTGTGTTGTGTGTACCTTTCCTCTCTCACTTTTCTGCTGCACCGAGTTGTTTCGAGGCATGCCTTACGAGACTTTGCCCTGAACAGCGGAGAACTGCGCTTTGCACGGGGGGATTATGTTTCCTTTCTCCCCCTTTTTTGGGCGCGTCCAGGTGCGAGGACGCGTCTTAATCCTCGAATTCAAATTTAAAGCGCCGGGTGGCCTTTCTTCTCCCGTGCCTTACCCGCAAACGAGCCTGCCTTCCGCCGAAACTCGCTCGCCCGTCTTTGTCTTCTTCCCCTCGATCGATGGAGTTCGTCGGTCTGGACCACGGCAAAGGTGGAGAGGGACGCGGGACCCCTCACCCAAGGAGAGACGCGCCAGAGCACGGAACGGCGTCCATGGAGGAGGAAGGGCCGCTTCGGGCCCCCGAGGGACCCGAGGGGCCCAATGGCACGGAAGGAGGTGAACACGGCTCGGTGAGTGCTTCGGTTTCCCCTTCTTTGATCTATTTTGAGTTTTGAAGCGAGGCGTGCGAGGGGGGAAAGTGTTCGGGAGTGTTGCACTCAAATGATGGACACGTCCTAGGGGACGCGTTCTTTGTTATGATGCGAGGCCCTTCTTTCTTGGTGCAGGACATGGCGAGGACCCTGGGCCTGGCCGATGAGTGGGCGAGTGCAGATGAGCCGAGCCGCGTTAGGAAGGAGAGTCGCGGCAAGGCGAAGCTTGAAGACTGGCGCATACGTCTCCCTAGACAGCATGGGAGCGTACTGGTGCAGGATAGTGCCGACTTCCTGTGGCAGTAGAGAGAGAGTTACGTGGGTCTTCCCCGAGCCGAGGATACGCGCGACGTCAACGACTCTCGTGCCCAATTAGCCGAGGTCAGGCGGCAGCTGGCCGTCACTCAACAGGAACTGTCGCTCCTGGTAAGCTAAGTGCTACATTTTCTATTTTTAAATGTGGAGCTTAGCTGACGGCTATTGTTTGTTCGTTCCAGCGTTCCCAGCAGACAGCGATGGTGGGAGTGGCTGGCGGCGCATCTTCCAGTTCCTCGGCCCCTTTTCTTGAGATTGCCTCCCTCCGGGAGTAACTTGCCGGTGCGGTGGCTCGGGCTGCCCGGGCGGAAGAGGAGCGTGATGCCTGGGTGGCGACTGTAGCAGAGCTGCCACATCGCTGTTAGGAGAGACCTTCTCCAGACATCCTGGAGTTAAGGGTTCTTCTACAGATGATGAGGAGAGAGGCAGAGAGAGGGAAAGCTGAGAGAAGGTCCGAGCGACAGCGAGATCAGGCCGAGAGGAGGGCCTTGGAGGCCCAGGTGAGGGAGCTCCAGCTGGGCCTTCAGGTCACGGTGCAGAGGCTAGGAGCGATGGAGACGCACTACGAGAGAGCGCGAGAGTTTGGGGAGCGACTGTGCCAGTCTGGTCGCTTTGCCGCTAGTGGCTTCTTCGCCACACCAGGGGAGGAGCAGCGAGTCATTACTGTGGAGCCGGCGCCACGAGGCGAGGCGGGTGCTACTGCACGGGGATCCAGGAGGCTTCTGAGGGACCCTCACCTCAGGGGAGAGGAGAGGGACGCCTAGAGGGACGAGCATGAAGATAATGGCAAGAGTTGGTGAGCTAGTGGACCCGCCTCCTCTCTATGATTATGATGTTTATGATAGCTTATGTAGAATTATGAATGGAGTGATTTGATTTTCTGCTGCTTGTTTGTTCTCTTGTGCGTTCCCTCTTCGTCATGCTTCCTTTGTACTATTTCCATGTGATGTGCCTGCCGAAACCTCGCCCTAGAACGGAAAAATGCGTCTCACTTCGATACCCTTTTACAGAAATCTACTGCGGGAGTCAACAAAGACAGCCCTAGCTTTTCTTCTCGGGCGGTTTGCCAGCCTTTGCAGACAACCTTCAAAAGGATAGGGCATCTTTTCCAAACAATCGCCTTGTGTGAGTGGTGAAGTAACACATGTGGGACCATATGGCAGGTGCCTTACCACAAGGGCTATTGGAGGGATCTTGCTCGACACTCCTCCCTTTTTCTATAAATATCCGCTCTTTTATTCTCCCAGGGTCCTTGAGAGCCAACTCGAGGAGTACAGATTCCCACAGAAGAGGAGGGATTCAAAATCCTGAAGTCAAGATGAAGGGTGAATCTTCCCATTCCTCGAAGAGGAGCAGGTCCAGTGGTAGTAGTTCCAGGAAGCTCTCGGATCTCGAAGGGCACTTCAGCGAAAGGACCCGATCGCAACTCGTAAGCCAAGTTTTCCTGCCCTTTTTTCCATTCTTTTTTCTTCCTTTCTTTCTGACCAAACCTCCTCTCCATTCCCTGCATGCGTAGAGTGTGATGAAATCACAGATCTCATGGGAGTTGGTAGTGGCAGCATACCGAGGTCTCCCAGATTTTCAGAAGGCGAGGCTACACGTGATGGGATTTGACACCTTTCTTCAGATCGAGCCGCTCGAGCTCGACCTGGTCCTGATCCAAGCCTTGTGTGAGAGATGGGACCCAGTGAGTCGGGCATTCCTGATGCCCTGGGGGCACATGGTGTCCGGCTTGGAGGATGTGGTCCGGATCACAAGCCTGACGGTGGAGGGCGAGGCAGTGACCGGGGTCACTTATGCGGATTACCGAGAAGGTGCTCGGAAGCTACTGGGTTTGGACCTAGATGGTCGGAAAAACAGGTCGGTAGCTAGGGCGTCCCTCATGGATGCATTAGGGCTCACCGACACTCGTCGACGGGATGACGAATCCTCAGAAGAGTTCATGGAAAGGATGGAAATAGGATGTCATGCCGTGTACTACACAGATTTCGGCAACTGGGAAAGATGCAACATAGATTTGAGGAGATTTCTTCTCTTCCTTTTGGGGAGATTGGTACTGAGCTCGAAAGGGGACGGTATCCAATGTCACTTCCTGGAGCTGCTATCAGACCTTGAAAGAGTAGGATACTATGCCTGGGGAGCTGCCATGCTAGCACACTTGTTTGCAGGCCTATTCCAAGAAGCGAATCGTGAGATGGCTGTGAGTGGTTTCACACCATTCATCCAGGTATTTTTGGTTTTGCTTATTTTGTATTTTTTTCTTGTTTTTGCAAGGTACTGATGACCTGCGCCGAGCAGCTGTGGAGCTATTATTACCTCCCCATGGGGAGAGCTCGGCATTGGCGACCCGCGATGGTGACGCTAGCCAGGCGGTGGGAACCCATCATGAGTGCGGCACCCCTAACCTACCAACTGATGGTGCTAAGGCGGGAGCTACAGGAGTTACATGCAGCGATGGTAAACTGGAGACCTTACTCAGACATGGTCGATGCCGACCAGCCGTAGGTTCTAGCAAGTCGTGCCCGGTTCGGACGGAAATTGTGGATGCACTGCCTTAATGAAATCGAGCCACTTCGGCTACGATTGGTTATGAGGACTTTGGGACTGGCTCAAGAATGGGTGGATTCAGCTGCGCCACCTCGCGTTGGGAGAGAGACGCGAGGACCGGTGACCTGCATTGACTGGCATGTGTGATTCCCCGAACAGTACGAAGACTGGCAACGGGGTGGCATAATCGTGGAATCGCAGGCACGGGATAGCGAGGATTACATGCGTCTAGACAAGACAAGGTACGCAGAGCGGTTCCAACCCCGGGGACTTGCGGAGGTAGGTCTCCCCTCTTTCTCTTTTCTTCTTTCTCCATTTTTTGGTTTTCTAGTGGAAATGCTGACTCGTATGGCTGCGGGATATCTGTGATACGATGATAGTGACTTTACGAACTCGCTTGGCAGAGATGGAGCAACGCTTGGGCGATGCCCGCGGAGCTACAAGCGCCTTGGTAGGTGTACAGTGCGTTCCTAATTAAAACCCCAGATTTTAGATGTTGGCTGCTAATTCACGCGGTCGTAGCATGCCCAGATTGGCGCGGCTTCCCCAGCGATGGGAGTAGGTGGTGCCTCTTCCAGCTTGTGGATTCCCACCTCAGATCTTGACTTGCTTCATGAGTAACTTGCTCACGCCACGCAGCGTGCTGCGGAGGCAGAAGGGATGCTCTGTATACAGGTAAAAGTTTCAGTGTTGAGTTCTCTTTGTTTACGCCTTATCGCGTATCTGAGATGGTACACTCAGTAGGAAAAGGAGACGGAAGAAGCGCTTGCCCAAGCTGCGCAGAGGGAGGCTAGGATAGCAGAATTGGAGAGGGAACTGTGGTGTCATCCTGATGACGACTCCTCTAGGGATGCCATGGAACTGAGGATCACTCTCCAGTTGGAGAGGGAAGACCGTGAGAGAGAATGTGCAGAGAGAGAAAGAGACGCAGAGAGAGAAAGAGCCAACAGATTGACTGAAAGGGAGGAACGAAGGGCCATGGAGGCCCAACTATTCGAACTCCGAACCAGCCTTGGTCTTGCTGAACAGTGGCTGAGAGATGGTGAGGAGCGCTACCGAAGAGCACGAGAGCGTGGCTTTCGTGTTGGTAGCTTCTCTGTTGTTTCCGTGGATCAACGCAGGTGTGTGGGAATAGGAAGGGGAATACAGAGCCGTAGGAGTACCGCTTTTCATAGTTGGGTAGCACCCTTGAGAGCGTTTTGCCCGGAGAGTAGTGGGATGAGTGATGCAGAGAGAGAGGGCGGAACTTGATGTAATTTTTTGTTTTGGAAAGGAATAAAATATAAGGTTTGGTCTGTTTGGTTTTGACCTTTACTTTTGTCGCCTTGAATCCATGCACACATCACTGAAACAAACAAATCAGAATTTCTGTTCTGACTTGGCCCCTTGCTCAATAAGCAAATGGTCACATTGACTGTCCTTGATAACTGGTCAAGGGGCCAAGCCTTTATTTACGGAAGTCGAGAGAAAGATGTAGTGATGATAAATGCGACAGGCAAGCACACGAATGCAAGCGGTATTAAAAGTGAGATGATGCACACAAATGCAATCATGCAAAATTGATTTGTTTTCTTTTTTATATTTGGCATTTTTTTATCATAAAAAGATTTTTTTTGTTTGAAAATATGTACATTTTCTCTTTTCCATTTTTTTTGTTGCTTTTATTATAATATTTTTTTGTTGCTAATGCCTGTCAAGCACCCAAATGACACCCAACCAATACGAGAACAGGGATTTCTTACTAACCTCCCAAGTATCCTAAGTGCACATCTAGGTTGATTTGGGCCTCTAGACCCCTCGAATGATGATCCCGCCGGCTAAGACTTACCATGATGACAATACCGTCATGCCATGCTTAGGCTCCCAGTCGCTTCCGATCACAGGGATTCACCCAAAAGGTGTTTGAGGTAAGAGATTTGCCCAACCCGGGTCTGTTCCCTCACAACTCTAGATGGTATATGATGGAACATCCTGGAACCCCAATGACCAACCGCACGACGCTGACCCGGAATCAGACGCCGTCGCACCCATAGGTGACGCGCTTGCATTGGCCTAAGCCCGAGGTTAAACAAGAAGACATCAAGGTGGTAAACAGGGGTCTTGACCAGTCAGAAACACGGAGACTCCTTCGCAACGATAGCTTTTGCTTTTCAAAGTAGGCAACCAAATGTGTATATTAAAATAAGGTCGCAGACCTTGGGTAGTTTTCACCCTTCAGAAACTCCATCAAACCTTCATCTTTAGAGGGAGAAGGAAGAGTGTAGGGGATAAACCTCCTGAGAGGACCGGCAAAGCCGTTAACCCGGCGAGCGAATAAGGGCCCATTAACTCTTTCCTTTCGGACAACTTCGGACCAAATCTCTAGCATTTACATTCCATATCCTCCCCCTTTTGTGGATTCGAACTTTTGCTTTGAGGGGTTCCATTTATCGCATCAGGCACGGTCACGACCAGGCTCTTGATTTTGATTTTGTATTTCTTTTTGTGAGGGAGATATAGTCGTTTGACGTTTGTGGGCTCCCTTTCGTATGCCTACGGGGACACTGCCCTCTTCTCGTGCTCTGATCGATGCTCGAGGAAATGGATCCTACTCTTGCCCTTGGGGTTTGAGTTTCGGTTTCTCATGCTCAGCATTTTAAGGGCGCCGACTGTCTCATTTGGTCGAAGAGAAAAGAATAAAGATTACAGCTTCCGGAGATCTTCTGGGTGGGGCCCCACTGTAGGTGATGCTACCGACTTTTTTTTTGAATAAAATACATAAGTGAGCACATGTTAGCTTCCTTCGAGCGAGCATAGGCCGACGTGGCCGGACAGGGATCTCCACGGTTCTGGCAAACCAATACCCAGTGCCTACCAAGTCTTAATGGGCCCTATCCTAACATGAAGGTTAGATGCAGTGACTTGACTACATGGTGACCACCAGGTATTGGCATTTTGAATTTTCCATATTTTTAGTGGTTTTCAATATTTCTTTGTTTTTTATGTTTTCTATCTTTTCATCATTTTTTTTGTTTTGTGCTAAGGGTAGTATTTCTTAAGATAAAGCCCATTCCAAGGGTGGGGTAACTCGGTCCCTTCGGCGTTGACTAGCTTGTAGGCATTGCCAGGGTACACGGCTTGAATTACAAATGGTCCTTCCCAATTGGGTTGGAGCTTAGAACGCGGACCTCCAGGTTTGATAAAAATTCTTTTTACGACCATCTCACCGACTTTGAATTTTCTCTCAACGACTTTCTTTTGGTAAAAATGAGCGAGTCTATTTTGATACACACGCGCGTGTTCGGCAGCGGCCAGCCGCTTCTCATCCAAGAGTTCCAACTGGGCGAGGAGTGAATTACGACGATCGTCGAGGGGAAATTCCTCGTCCAATTGTACCCTGAGAGAAGGGATCAGAGTCTCGTACGGGACTACCGCTTCCATACCATAAGTAAGGGCAAATGGAGTATGCCCGGTGGGGGTACGGATTGAAGTGCAATAGGCACATAGGGCTTCGATAAGTTTTTCTGGCCAGTCTGAAAACTTACTAGACTCGCAGGTTTTTTTGATGATTTTGAGCAATGTTTTATTGGTGGCCTCCGCTTGGCCGTTATCTTGTGGGTAATAAGGCGATGAATGATGCAATGCAATTGCGTACCTTTTGCAGAGGTCGTATAGGTCCTGAGAAATAAACTGTGGCCCATTGTCAGTGACGATTGTGCTTGGGACGCCGAATCTGGCGAGGATGTTCTTCATGATGAACTTGCAGACTGTTGACGCCTTGATTTTCGCATAAGCTTCGGCTTCGGCCCATTTGGTGAAGTATTCCGTCGTAGTAAGGATGAATGATTTCTGCTTGGTGAGGGAATTAAAATCACCTAGGGGACCAATGATGTCGAATGCCCACATGGAGAAAGGCCACAGGGAGGATATTGGATGAAGTGAGGAAGATGGTGAATGGATTTTATCGGCGTGAAGTTGACACTTGACACACCTACGGACATAGACAACACAATCCTCTTCCATAGTGGGCTAATAAAAGCCTTGGCGAATGATCTTCTTGGCGAGCATCTGACTATTCACGTGGCCACCGCACACACCCGAGTGCGTCTCCTCTACACATTTTCAAACCTCATCGTCACCAAGACATCTTAACAGAATACCAGTAAGGCTCCTCTTATAGAGTATACCTCCAACCAATGTGTATTTCTGAACCACCCTTCTTATGGCTTTCTTGTCCTCTGTGGTGGCCCCTTCAGGATAAGACTGATCTTGGCAGTATTTGACGATTTCATAGAACCATGGTTTCTCTTCATCAGCCAGTTCTTCTTCGGCCTCTGCCAACATGATTTCCCTCTTCTCAAGGATATCTTCCTGCAGGATCTTCCTTGCTATCCTGTCTTTAATATTTACGTAGGAAGCATCATCGATTGCAGGGGCGTGAAGTTTGTAGATGGAAATGGACTCAAACCATCTTCCTAGAGGGAACCTTATGGATGATGCCAACGAGGCGAGGGCATTGGCGAGAATATTCTGATGACGAGGGACATGAACAAAGATCAGTTTGGTGAATAGTTTGGCAAAGGCAGCAGTGAGTTCTTGGTATGGCTTGAGTTTGGGATCGCGAGTGCGATATTTAGTGAGCACCTGGCGAAGGATGAGTTGACTATCACCTACGACTCGCAACTCAGTGATACGAAAAGAATGAGCGAGTTCTGGGCCAGCTAGAAGAGCTTCATATTCGGCTATATTGTTGGTAACTGGAAATTTGAGCTGGTATGCCAATGGGAATGTGAGGCCTTCAGGCGACAGGAGGGCGACGCTGATTCCTCTCCCTTGAGAATTCATAGCTCCATCAAAATATAGCGTCCACATTGGCTCATCTGATTGGTTGACGGACATTAGTTCCTCATCTGGAAACTCTGATTGGACGGGATCGAACTTGGGAAGAGGATGGTGAGCGAGATGCTCGGCTATGGCATAGCCTTTAATCGCCTTTTGCTGGATGTAGGTGATGTCGAACAGAGAGAGAAAACTTTGCCAGCGTGCTAGCCTATCCGTAAGGACGGATTTCTCCAGAAGTAATTTGATAGGATTCATTCGAGCAATCAAGTGGACCTCATGAGCCAAGTAGTAGTGCTTCAATTTCTGCACTACCCAAACGAGGGCAGCACAGGTTTTCTCCATGACGGTGTACTTCTGCTCACATGGATTGAGAAGTTTGGACAAGTAATAGGTTGCCCATTCCTTGCCTTCTTCATCAGCTTGTGCGAGGACGGCTCCCACGGAGTCATCCAAGACTGAGACGTAAAGGATCAGAGGTTTTTCTGGTTTGGGTGGAATGAGAACGGGTGGACTAGCCAGATATTCCTTCAACCCTTCAAAAGCTTTCTGACATTTAGAATTCCAGTGGAATTCTACTCCTGGCTTGGTCAACTCGTAGAGAGGTCTACACCTTTGTGAATGTTGGGACACAAACCGACGAATAAACTGTAACCTCCCGATTAAACCTCGGACTTCCCTCAAATTCTTGAGAGGCGGCATATCCCTGATAGCCTTGGCTTTGTCGGGATCTATCTCGATCCCTCTTTTACTCACAATGAAACCCAACAATTTACCCGACGACATACCAAACACACACTTCTTCGGGTTCATTTTCAATTGGAACTCCCTTGACCTCTGCAAGACCTTAGCCAAAACTTATGGATATTCCATCCTGGTCCTTGATTTCACCAACAAGTCATTCACATACACTTCCAGGTATATGTGCATCATGTCATGAAATATGGCCATCATAGCTCTTTGGTAAGTAGCTCCAGCATTCTTTAAACCAAACGGCATGACCACGTAACAATATGTTCCCCAAGGGGTAGTGAATGACGTCTTCTCCTGATCCTCTTCTGCCAAACGAATTTGATTATATCCTGAAAATCCATCCATGAATGAGAGGGTCTCATAACCTACCGTGTTATCGATCAACACATCAATGTGAGGCAAGGGAAAATCATCCTTTGGACACGCGCGGTTAAGGTCCCGGAAGTTGATGCAAATCCTGACTTTCTCATCTTTCTTCATGACCGGGACAATGTTCGCCACCCATTGAGATTAAAGGACGACTCTAATGAACTTGGCTTTGTGGAGGTTATCGACCTCTTCTTTCATTTTCAAAGCCATCTGAGGGTGGAAACGCCTTAACCTTTGTTTTACCGAGACGGACCCTGATTTTAGGGTTAAATGGTGTTCGACCAAGGTTGAATCTAGACCCGACATATCCTCGTAGTTCCATGCAAACCTGTCCTTATATTCCTTGAGAACTTCAATTAATGCCTTTTCTTCAGAGGGTGGTAGATTATCACTTATGAGGATGATCCCAGGGTCTTCCTCAGTTCCCAAGTTGACTTCTTTGGTGGATTCTTCTACGGTGGTTGACGGCTCGTTGAATCTCTTTATTCCACTAGCGTATGCGCCCGCCGCATCCTCATATTCTTCACCCTCATCGTCAGTGGGGCATTCTTCATCCGTAATCTCGTAGACTCCATACCCTTCATCAAATGCACAGTCGCCCTCACATTCTATTTCTGGTAGCCGGATGAGATTTTCTAACAACTGGGGGATGGCAAGGAGGGCTTGACACCTGGCGGCTAAATCCAGAAGGAATCGACGAGGGATCTGCCTACCCTTGGATTTCTTCCTAGGTACTACCCTTGACCTATCATTCCTAGATTGACTGACAATATTTACAGAAGAAGAGGAAGACGAAAAGGATGGTGTAGAATGTACAGGAGAAGACCCCTCAGAGGAGGGGTAGAAAAGGTCGCTCATCGGACCTTGGACGGGTGGTCCGCAGGGCGGGACGCACCCGTGGGAGATGTAGGAGGTTTCCTCAACGAAGATGTGTTGTTGAGGAGTTTGAAAATTGACATTTTTTTTTCGTTTTCATTTTTGATGACAAAACAGTGAAAAGAGATCAGAGGAGAGAGAAAAGTGGTTATGGCTAGAGGATTGCGAGGCTCATAGAGCAGATCATGGTTGAAGACCTGACGCGGGTTGAAAAGCCCGCGTAGGTATGTAAGCAAAGAAGGGGACCTGGGAAGATCATCAGACAACTATCTGGCCCAGGAAGAAAATATCAGCAAAGGCTGAGACGAGTGGATGGAGAAGATGGCGGCTAATGAGCCGTCGACGGCAATGTTGAGGACGGATGAAGATCCGTCGATGACAGGGTCCTTCTGGCGAGGACGAGGATAGTTTGGAACCTTGGCAAGAGTGGTAATATTCTCTGGTATTTCGGAGATCAATGGTGGTCCTTCAAGCTGCGGAGACGAGAACATCCTTTCCAGTGCAGCAGAAATGCCCCGTATGTCGAACCATTTGTTCCACTCGCATTCCGGATCTTTGATCTTGCCTCTTTTGATAATCCTCGGACATTTTTCAGCCAAATATACAGCATGTGATCCCCCATATGCTTCTCGTGGGTAATCTCCCATCTGAACAATGGGCCCTCTGTTGAAGTGGTTTGATAGAGTCCATGTGAGGGGCTTCCAATCCGCCTTGAACGGTCCTTTGAAGCCTAGGCCAAACCTGCGGTTCGGCCTAATTTCCTTTGGCGGTTTGAGCCTACCCTGTAACTGTGCGCCCAGACCATTACCCTGTTGGTAGCCGATGTTCCTCATAATCTCCCAACCTTTGGAGTGAAAAGGGAGATATGATGTTGCGGTTGCCCTGACCGGCTCTTTTGGTGTTAGTGGAACGTGAGATAGATCACGCACATCCAGCAATGACAATATGGGCCGATGAGATGGCCAAATAGAGGGCAGAGAGGTGTTGATAGCATCCACTGTGTGAAGGACAGGTGTGCTAACCACTTTAATAATCCTCCCATTGTAAGAAAACTTCAGGCACTGATGGTTGGTGGAAGGCACAACGTCCATGGCTTCAATGTAGGGGCGACCCAGTATAGCCTTGAATGTGGGGTCCATGTCGAGGACATGGAATTCCGTGAGAACTGACATAGGGCCTAGTTCTGCCTTCAGAATAATCATCCCCTGCGGCGGCCTTTTGCTATTGTCATAAGCCGTGACCGTGATCGAGGAAGGTCTTATTTGTTCCTCGTTGACCCCACACAACTGAAGGGTGTCCCTGGAGATCACATTTATGGACGCACCCGTGTCCACAAGACACGGGTTTTTGGATACCCCATTAATTTTTATTGAAATGCACAATGCATATTTCCAAGCTTCCTTGGGAGTGAGCTCGTAGTTGTGGAACATGATGGCCGGTTGTGTGTCTGTTGGGGTCAGGACGGTCGAAATCTTCTCCACGGGGAGGTCTTCATTAACTATGACTTTTTGAAGATATTCCATCAAGGCCGCCTGGTGGGATATGGATCTTTGAAGTAGCTCTAGGATGGAGATCCGAGCAGGCGTCTTGTCCAAGTGTTTCAATAGATCATACTGTGTTCCAGGGATAGCTCTTTCTGGTTGTTCTCCATCATCCTTCTCAGGCTGAGATTGCTCAGGATTCTGACTGTTGTGGGGGAAAACATTGTGGAAAATCCTTCCACTCTGGAGCACCATTGCCTGCGGCTTTTGTACCTCCGTGGGGGTAGCAGTGGGTTTTAACAGGGATTTGAGGGGTAGTGGTGGAGGAATGGTTGATGAAGCAGGGGTGATGACGGGAGCAGGGATTCTGATGAGGGATTTGTTAGGTGGAGGCATGGTGGAGGTAGAGGGGATATCACACGGATTATGAAGGATAAGGGGTCTGGAAGGTGGAGGTGGAGACGAAGTAGAAGTGGGTAGGGCTTGAAGCGGGCAATGATTTTGAGGTGGGTGATGGGTAATGAGTGGTTTTGAAGGCATTAGTGATGATATGGTGGAGAAAGACGGGGCTATGTATGGTTGACGGATGATAAGGGGTTTAGAAGGCGTAGGGGTAAATGTGGTAGAGGTGGATGGTAAAGTGGGGGAGTGAGAGAAGATGAGAGGGTGTGAAGGCGTAGTGGAGAGTGTCGGTTGATAGGAGATCGGGGTGCGGATGAGAGGGCGTAATGGTAGTGGAAATGGTGAAGGTGATACTGACGCGGGTTGATGAGAGAGAGGTGCTACCAGGGCAAGGCAAGGGTGTTGCGTGATGATAGGATTGGCGGTAGAAAGAATGGAGGTACTTTCCGGGTGCCACACCTGCTCTCTCCCGACTTTCGGGAAGGAGGAGATGGGGTTAACCTGATGATTGGGCTGTTGGTGCTCCGATAATGGATTCTGGATTATGCCCATGTTGGGATGTTGTTGTGGGGCCTGCTGAGGCTGCTGTTGTTGTTGTGGTTGCTGCTGCTGCTGTTGTAACTGCTGTTGTGGCCTATGAGGAGGTCTCCTAGCCTTGAGAGCGACGACGTATCGTCTCATTTCATCCCAATCTATTTGACGTTCATCATTCATATCGTGGATGTAATCTTTGAAATGGAAGCAGTAATCTACTGTGTGTCCTGGCTGCCTGTGGTAGACGCAGTATTTGGAGGTATCAACATTCGGGGGCCACACGGGCCTTTCCCTAGGTAGTACAAGTATGTTTGAGGCCATGAGGGCGTTGAAAATATCCGCCAGAGTTTCTGGCAATGGTGGATAGTAGGCTCTCTTGGGACCGACCGGCCTCCTTTGTTGCTGTTGGGGACCATAATTCCCCGGGGGTGGAACTTGGTTGTACTGAAGTGGTGGTTGTTGTTGCTGAGGTTGTGGTTGTTGTTGTTGGGGTTGAAGTAATGGAGGCATATTATCCTGGGGTGGATTATTTTGGGGTGGAGGACGAAGAGGGAAAGGACCTGGTTGGAGGGGAAGTCGGGGCATTTGTGGAGGCCTTGGGTTGACTGCATAGTTGGCATTGTTGACTGCACCCACTTGCTCATTTGTCACGACCCCTTCTGTGGCTCCACCCGGGACACCAGCGCCTGTCTTTCTGACCACTTTGGGCTTCGGCGACTCAAACATGTTCATAATGGGGGAGTCTTTTAACTGGGTTTGGATGTACCGGGCCCTTTCATAGAGTTCCTCCATTGTAGTAAGTTTATTCATGGCCAGGACGTGTCTGAACAGTGGGGTTGCATTAGACACAATCATCTTCACTTGTTCGGGCTCGGAGAGGGTATTCCTTATTCTTTCCGCCAGAGACCTCCATCTATCAGCATAGCGGACAAAATCCTCATCGGGCTTCATCTTTTCGGCCACTAGGTCGGTAATGGAGAGTGAGGGACCGACCCTATCCCTATATTTCTGCAATAACCTTCTCTGGACTATTTCAAAATTCTCAGTCTCGCGGGGCTCCAAAGAATAGAACCACTCAAGCGCGGGACCATCCAATGATCTCCGAAAGAGGTATGCTAGGGACCTCTGATCGTTTTGCCAATAGGAGGATTCATACATGAAATCCTTGAAGTGAATGAAGGGGTTGCCGGTACCATTGTATCTGCGGTACGTGGGCATTTCGGAGGGAGGAAGATGAATGACGGGAAGGATTGGCAAAGCAACCTCCGGGGTGGCTTTCACGTCCACCATTCTTCTCAGATTTTGAAACTGCTCGTCCATGCGATTGAACCTATTGAGGAGCGATTGGGCGAGCTCCTCTGGAGGTGAAGGTGGCACTTGCCACTGGGGGAGAAACTCTCTCTCGGAGACTTGAGGGGGGAACCCCGAATGAGAGGGAGCTGCCGGACCGCCGACAGTCGGCCCCGGCTGAAGCGGTATGTGGGGAACAACGGGAGTTTGAGATTGTGACGGGAACTGGAATGAGGGTGGTTGTTGGCTCGCTTATCCATGAAGCGAGGGAGACTGGATGGCTTACGCCAATGAAGGAGATGGAATGGCCTGCACGGACTCTTGGAGAGGTGCGATGGCCGGAGTTGATTCCTGGGGCGTGGGGGAAACAGATTTCCCCTTCAGAATGGTCTGGAAGGCCCGGAGCTGTTCAGAGGTAAGCTCCGTGTTGGCGAGGGTGCCCAATAAGGAAGAGATATCCTGTGGTGGGGATGTGTCCCCGACAATAACCTGCACCTCATGCGAGGGCTCATGAGAAGGACCCGAGTCCATAGCATAGACTCGCGGGTCGGCTGACAAACCACGACTAGGGTGGTTCTACTCAAAAGACTCGTGAGCCATGCTCACAGTTTTCCCAGAACGCAAAAACATACACTAGCAAGCAGGTAGCAGAGATTATCAAACAAGTGGATGCCTTTACGCCTTTTTTTGTGTTTTGATTTTGATGATTTTTTTATGTTTTTAGCGACATCCGAAGTTCACACAAAATAGGGACCCTAGTTTATTTTTGTTTCACCGCCGTGTCAGCTAGGGTCTCTCGTCTCACCACGAATGGGATGACTAACTCCAGGGAACTTCAATGGTACAACCAGCCCAGTGAACGAAGAGGAGATTCTTCGATGTCGGGGACTTACGGAGGTCCCAGTGGAGGAGATTCTAGTCCGTTGAGATGAATTCTCAAACGGAGAGTCCTTCCTTCCCCGGGAAAGGGTGATCCTTAGAAAAAATGAAAAAGGATATAAAAGAGGGATGGATGTATGCAATGGAATGCTGACAGAGATATAGAGTAAGAAAACAACAGAAATAACAAACATATAATAAACACCCAACCAATCACAACTGACAGTGCTGCCGTGAGCACAACGGGGGCGCGCGAGGGCGCCAAGGTGGAGAGGCACGGACGGTGCCGAACTTGCAAGGGTAGGCAAAAGGAAGCAGTAGACGTCCCACCGTGATCGCCAATCTGTGAGCGACGTCATGCAGTTCGGAGATGAAGACGGAGAGAGCGGAGCGCGCGGGCTCCTCTTTTGCTTTTATCCTGGTGCTTTAAGCTGCAACACAAAGAGATCAAGAGAGAAGGGGCCACCACGGGAGATTGCTCCGGCGGGGCGAGCGGGACAGATATAATGCAAAAATCAAATAACGGAAATTGAAACGGCCATTTCGGGAAGCAACTAGCCGCGGCCTCGAGAATATAACAGTTGGAAGAATAACACGTAATATAATGGCGGGAATTTAAACGGCCATTGCGGGAGATGACCCTCCGCGGCCTCGAGAATATAACAGATATAAGAGACAGATATGAAGAATAACACGTAATATAATGACAGAAATTTAAACGGCCATTGCGGGAGATGACCCTCCGCGGCCTCGAGAATATAACAGATATAAGAGACAGATACGAGAGTGATGCAGATTATGAAGAAAAAAATTTAAACGGCCATTGCGGGAAGTAACTCACCGCGGCCTCGAGAATATGGCAATTATAAGAGACAAATGTGAGAAAGAGGTAGAATATGAATGACAAAAATTAAACGGCCATGGCGGGAAGTAACTCTCCACGGCCTCGAGAATATAAGGTGATCGCCAGGGGTCGAGGACCCCAAAATAGAAAGAGATCGCGCCTACCTCAAGAGCGGGAGACGGTGGGTCGCTTCTTCCTCTCCTACCGGCCGGTCGACGGAGAGGGCTTTCCTCGGTTACCCTTGCAAAATAATAGACAATAAACGAACGGAATTAGAAAACGGCAGTGTAGTAACAATTCCTTGCAATAAAAGTAACGAGATCGTGACCTGACACACACCTGGTTGGTGTGGTTTTAAACCCCTCTCGGACTCGAGTAGGAGGAAAATGCGATGACGAATGCAAGAAGTATGCAAGAGGCGACGCCCTTATGAAGGGAGATAGAGGATGCGGTATGATGAATGTAAAGAACTATAGGGAAAAATGGGAAGAAATGGCTTATTGGATGAGCCGATGGTGAGATCCGGCAGAGCTTCGGCAGCGTGGGGACGACGTGGACGCGCGGTGGACGAAGACAGCCTTCCTCTTGCGAGCCTGGATACCCGAGAAGCCGGCAGGACCTCCTCCTACAAAAAGACCCTACGGGTTAGAAAAATGACTCCGACAGCCTCTGGGCTCCGGCAGCCTATCGGATCGCTTCTTAGCTCTCTCAGAACTAAGGGGGTGGGCCTCTATTTATAGGGCTCCGGAGGGTGGAGGCGTCCAGGACCCTGGACACCTCCATCAAGGCCGAAGTAATATTTTATTCTATTTTTATTAATTTTTTTTGAATATTTTCATGGAGGCGTCCAGGGTCCCGGACGCCTCAATAAGGTCCACCGAACTGCACCGAAAGCCGCACGCGGTTTGGCACAACGCGTGGTTTTGTGGGCGACGCCTCGTGATTCAGAAATGGGTGCGTCCAGTTGTCTGGACGTTTCCACAATTGGCTTTTTTCACACACGACAAACCGTCGGTCGGTGGACGGGGCCCTGTGGGCAAGTTGATGGAGGCGTCCAGAGTCCTGGACGCCTCCAAAAAAATATATTTTTTATTTTTGTTTTGTTTTTATGCCAAAGCTGGCATTTTTGTATTTTTTATATTTATTTTCATGGAGGCGTCCAGGGGCCTGGACGCCTCCATTAAGACCCCCCGGGTCCGCTGAAAAGGCATCGGCAGCTCCCCGGCGGGCACCCTTCCTGGTTTCGAAATTCTTTGGCGTGTCTGAATGGTGTTGATGCCGTCCGAATGCTGCAACGAGACGATTCCGGATGCCGAAAAGGGCGGAAGAAGATTCAAGAAAATGAAGCACTCAAGTGATTCAAAAATGCGTAAGCCGTCGCGGGGCGTCGTACAATAATATGAGACTTTCTCAGGAGACGTTAGGAAAGGCGTGTCTACATCTAGGACTAAGCATATTGAAATAAAACATCACTTTCTTAGAGATTGTGTAAGCAAGAATGAAATTGAATTGAATTTTGTTGAAATAGAAAAACAAATTACTGATATTTTTACAAAACCTCTTGGAAATGAAAGATTTAAATTCTTAAGAAGAGAATTGGGGCTATGTAAATTTCAGCATGAAAATGACTTCTGATTTACTGATTTCATTCTTGAATTGGTATTTGACTTGATCTGAAAATAAATGTGTGTCAGCTTGTCTTCAATTTTCTGAATAAACAATTCTTGCTCTCAGAATAATTGATGTGCATAGATGAGATGTTAAATAAAACTGCATATAGATAGGGGAAGTTTATGTCAGGGAGAGTTCAGTAAAGTCTGATCTGAGTACAACTCATTCTACTCTCTCTTCATTCTCAGAAACTCTTATCACATGGTATTCATTGCTTCAATTGGCCTAGGTTGGTTTCTTTTCTCTCATTTGGGCCATATCCACTTCTTGAGATTCCTCAAGAGCTTCTTTGTGCTTCAATGTCTATTCCCTCATTCTGAATGGATGACAGCCTTGTAATTGGTTCATTATTTTGAGCTGCAATCATTACAAGTCTTCTTTTATAAGAATCACATTTGCTTCTTGAATGAACTGAAGGTTTGATTTTAATAGACTGAAGAGTTTAAAGACTATTTTTCAGAGAATAAGGTGGTAGAAAACCTTTTATAGCTCTCAACCTTTCTTTCATAACTATGACAGATAAGATATTCACAGTATCTGAAAATGACAGACTTAGTGAAGACTTGGCTGAGAAAATCAGAAAGTGTATTGTCTTTAAACAAGTCACTTTGAAAAGTAAAAAGGGCAGCAACAATAAAATAATCTGTAAAAGAAATGAATAAAGTGGCAGAGCAATGACTGAATTGCACTGAGAAACTGAACCCTCCATCAAAGAAGTGGAGAGGATTTCATGTCATGAAGTGCTTCATGTTACCTCTGTTCATATGGTCAAATCTATAGGGCTGGTTTCACTGAGTAATTGGGGGTACTGGCATCTGATAAACGTGTACCCTTAATGTCAAAGGTGTAAATCACCTATGTAGTTTTTGATCAGAGACAGATATGGTAGTTTATACTTAGTAACTGGGGGTACTGGCGTCTAACCCACATGTACCCTCAATGTCAACGGTATAAATGACACTTGTCTATTTACCAAGTTCAAATTCAAAATAAGAAGTGAAAAAGATTTGTTGTAACCCTTGAAATTCAAATCTCCTAAGTGTCAATTGTTTAACCTCAATACATATTCAGGTCACTCCTCAGGACACTCATTGATTCTGAAATCAGTAGGATATAGTCTTAATCTAGTCTATCATGATTATGTGATTTAGGTTCATTGCTATAAACGGATTCTATAACCCTATTTCAGAAAGTCAGTGAATTCACTCTACCTTCCATAACCATTAAACCTGATATCTATCAAGATTGCACAATGATTGATTCTTATATCTAAAGAATTATCCAATAATTTACTTATCTTTTGAACCATTGCATAGAGTGTTATTATGTCTCCTACCTCTTCCTGCATCCCTTCTTATCTTCCTCTATCTCCCTTACTTCTTATTTGCTGATGGCAAAGGGGGAGAGATTATATTCTATGATCTTATCCTTCTCTAGACGGTGCTTATAGGGGAGAGATTTTGTTGGTAAAGGGGGAGAGAAAGGAAGAGAAAGATTTCATGCTATTTTGATTAAGGGGGAGGAGTCACTTATTCAGGGGGAGTTTGGCTATTGTTAATATATGACTGTGCTTCATGTCTCTTCAAAATACATCATTTCTCTTGCATTCTTTTGGGAGTTGCCAGCATTTTTTTGGGGGTGCTACCATCATCAAAAAGGGGGAGAATGTTGGGCCTCCTCTGGGATTGATCAGTAGTATGTGTACTGCTTTGTGCTGAATGTGTTTTGATTGATTGGAAACAGTAAAGTTGACTTAGTTGACTGTTGAGTTGACTTTGGCAACTCTATCTTGATCATGATGATGCTGTGTCTTTTGATAAACTTTATATGTCAGATATTCACATAAATAATGTCTGCTCCTTTGTACTTAAAAAATGTTCTGTTAACATGTGCATTTTTGTCTCAGTGTATGTGTCTTACCTTGCGTCTCTTGCTTGCACTTCATGGGATCAGTGTGCCTTGAGATCCAAAGCATGATGATTGTGTTTGTGATCATAGTCTGGCAGTGTTCCTCTGAATTATATTTTTCAAGAATCGTGTTATCGTGTTTTTGTGTTTAAGGTTCGGCTGGAGCTTTGAGAGCGTTGCTAGCTAGTTGGGTTGCTCTTCCCTGTTCTTAGTTGACTCCTTAAATTTTGAGGAAAAAATTTCTAAAGGAGGGGAAGATGTAACACCCTGGATCCTTCGCATCAGAATCTGAGAGCTTTCGGAGCGCTTTCGTGGGTCCCGGATCGTGTTCCGTGGTTTACACAGGTTTTCGGGCTGGTTTATCTTCGGATCGCCGTGGAGGTTGAACTATTGATATTTCAGACTCCGGGACGCTACAGATGCGTTGTGTTCTTCCCGAGGATCGTGGAGGTTATTTTTTCATATTTTTCTAATTTTATGGAATTTTAGGCCAAAAATTAGATTTCAAAAATATTCATAGTTTCTTTTATTTTTCCTTTTCTTTTTAACCCTCACCTCACCCCCTCTCTCCTCTCACCGTTCTCTCACTCTCTCCCTCCGTTCTCTATCTTCTCTCTTCCCTTCTCCCCCGGCGGCCGACTGTAGCAAAGGTGGACGAGGTGGGGACGCTGTGGAGACAACCAGGAACGTGATGGCATAAGGAACGGGGCGTGGCGTTGGCATGATCCCGAGCGTGGATTCGAAGTGCCGGCGGGGTTCGTGTGATGGTTTCGATGTGTATTTGACATTTTTAATGCGCAAGATCGTCGGTGGAGGTAGGGGGATGGATGCTCTACCTATTTCCTGCATTCCCTCGCGATTTCATGTCGATTACGCGAGTTTGAGTGGGTTTTCCTATTTTAGGGAAACAATGTATGTTTTGGGGGTGTGAGATGAAATCATCATTCCAAGCGATGGTTTCTAGTTTAAGTGGTAAATCTTGAACCCCTGGAATGTCGGGATTCAATTCCCGTCAGTTTGGTTCCATTTGCTCGCGATTTGGGGCCGGAATGTGGCAGGATGCCCATGTGAGTCATTTTTGGTTGATTTGAGAAAATCACCCGTTTGATTGCCATTTTGTGGTTTATTTGGCCCCTTCCAACTTGTGGAAGGTTGGTATCATGTTTATAAATGTTTCCCCGTCGTTTTGGGATGATTGTGGCGTGGAACGGAGGTTTTCTGCGTGGATTCGTGAAACTCGGCTCGGAACGAAGTAGCAATCGTACCAGAGACTGCCACTTGTGAAGGGGGACCTCTGACGACCGTCATTTGGAGTTTTTATGTCAGTTTTAGGTTACGTCCTTGCCACCAACCGCAAATTGGTAGTGGTGGCCCTTGGGCAACTGCCATTTGACTTTTTAAGTCAGTTTAGGTCGGTTCCAAGTGACGGTCTTGCGACTGACCGCCTTCTTGAAGTGACGGTCAAGCAAGGATCGCAACCAGGATGGCTTATCGTGCGTTTTCAGGGCAGATTGGAGAAGGTGATTTAGCCTTGACCACCATCTTCAAGAAGCGGCCCTGTGGCGACCGCCTTCTACAAGTTGCGGCCCCTAGGAGACCGCATTATGCCTATTTTGATCTATTTTCATGTTTATGGTTTCCATTTAATGGCGGTCCTCAGAGAACCACTATCTGATGGTAGCGGTCACCTCGTCACCGTAATCCCGTTGCGTCGACTCTGCTTTGTGAAGCATCGACGTCGTCTTCTTCTTTTTCTCTATTCTTTGATCGTGGCAGGAGGCAGTCTACCCACGACCGCAACCTAGCCATTGTTAGGAGGTGGCGGCCCTCTCTAAACTACATTCTCATTTCCCTGCAGGTGGCGGTCCTACCTTGACCGCAACCTGGTTCTGTTCGAAAGTGGCGGTCTGACCATGACCGCAACTAAGGTTTCTTCACCTTGTTTCCCATTTGGTCTCTGGTCAACCCGGTTGTGACCCAGTGGTTGACACGTGACCACATGAGTGTCTCGGCTATCCCGTGAGGATCGAGACCATGATTTGGATGCTTGGAGGTATCGTATTACCTCGGTTTGCATACCCATCTGGTTTGAGGGCAAAGGTGATCCCTCATGTTCCGTGTTTTTCGTTATGTAGAATTGAGAGTCCGATGAGGGACTAAGGGGCCGAGGACTCATTATTGATGATGTGGCTCCGGCTGTTCTGTGCCGCTTCCATAATGTGTTTTACCATAGTTCTTTGACCCATGGACTAGGCTGATTGGCGACGTGTTATTGCTTTGTACGGCGATCTTGACCCGAGTCTTATGACTCAAGGATCGTTATTTTAGCGGGTCTAGTTGACTGTCCAGAGTCTGGTGGCACGGTGCTGCTTTGTGTTTCGTTGTACTTGTGATAGGTACGTGTTAGCATGTATGTACTTCGGTATTTCTATTTGAGAGTCTCTGTGTCTAGTGAGCCTCCACTAATCGTAGCCTGACGACACTTTTGTGTGTCGGCCCAGCTAGGAGTGGTGGCGGGGCAGTTCTCGGTAGAGATGATTTTTAGGCTAGTTGTCGTGGGCCCCTTTGTCTAGCCGTTAGAGTCCGACGGGAGTGGAAAATCAGCTAGAGGCCTGGCTCAAGACATTGAGATTGTGTGTGCACACATGGTCAGGGGCGTTGGACCAGTGCCGATGGACATGACTCTGACTAGTCACTGGTTACTTGGTACTTGGTTACTTGTACGGTGTCTCAGTTACCGCATTCGAGGCATGTGGGAGATACCTGAGGCGTAGTGTAAGACATCAGTGGACGCATCTGGCCTTATTTCTAGTAAGGAGGTACTTCTGTAACACGACACATGATTTATGGTTTGTGTGGTTCTCGTGTTCTGAGTTTGAGTTTCTGTCTATGCTGACGTGGTTCTTCGGGTAGTTTGTGTTCAGCTTTACCAGTAGACAGTGTAGGAGGCACGACAGCGGAGTCGTGACCGTACCTTTGGTCTTCTAGGTCTTAGTGAGGCTTTGTATGTTTCCATAGGCCTTCTCGATAAGGTTTTGTGATTTATCGATGGTACGGCAATTCCCAACTATGCGAGATCAGGGTTTGTTCTTCTATTGCCAGTAGGAGTAGTTTAGAGGGCCGAGGTTCTATCGACTGCTATATTTTTGTTCAGTACGGCTTTCCTCTCTTTACTTTTACTATTGTTACTCCTGCTACTGTTGTTACTACTTTTGCTGTTGTTGTTTAGCATGATGTTACCACTTTTATTTCGTGGTAGGGATCTGCGGGACCCCTACTGAGCCAGTGAGATGAGGCTCACCCCTGACTTTTCAGGGGTAGCTGTTCTCTCGAGGTTTGGAGATGCCATGTGGTGGTTCTTAGTGCCAGCTTTGCCAGTGTCGGGCTACCCCTGACTTCAGAGTACGTTTCTCTTTCTGTTAGACTATACTTTAGATGGACTGGACTCTATTGTAGCTCTGTAGTTTAATTTGTTAATTAAAAATATAATTTTATAATGTAATTTTATTCATGTTAATTTAACAGTCCTGATCATAGTGATATAATTGTTTACTGCTTTATCTTGAAGTTCAATGTACCCACACACACCTTTCTTTCCCTTCGGAGCCTTACAGCTCTAGGGAGGCCTCTCAGGATCCAAGTGGTATTGGGTTTACCCGGTACCCGGGTTCTGGGTCGTCACAGTCTTGGCTCCCACCAACTTTTTTCTGAGCCCTTTTTCGGGCCTCATGCAATGTCTTCTTATAGTTTGTCTGCACAATAGCCTCCCAAGCAGAACGAGCTCTCACCTCGCCCAGTCTACTCGTGAACTGATAAGTTTGCTATAAAGAAATTAAGTTATATGGGTTAGTATACTGACCACGTTTGAGTTTGGGAAAGGCGTGAATTAAGTGATTAAATTACATATTGTGAACATGTCAAACAATAAATCCCAGACGCCGACCAAAAATACTTTGAAGGACATTGCCGACCCAGGAACATGCGCACAAATGATTCTCATAGTATAACGGACAGCCCAGGTGGGTTCTAATTTATCACTACAATTACAAATGTTAAAATGGTTGGCATTACATAGTTGAAGGATAAATAAAGAATATAATTCATAAATTAATAAATTTACTCGAAGATCTAGAATGGCATATGTCCATCATGGGCCCCGCCTCCCTCACCCTCGTGACGACTGCCGACATCCTCTATCGGCTGGACAAGGAGCGGACAAGGGCACTAGGACCTATAAGAATTAAATGTCATACGTAAAACATATAATCAAAAAATATTTTGCTAGAAATTTAAATAGGCATACCTGTACCTAGAGGTGGTGGGGGTGTGCCCTGCACAGTTGGTACAGGAGCACTAGGACCTGTAAGAATTAAATGTCATAGGTAAAATATATAATATAAAATATTTTTCTAGAAATTTAAATAGACATACATGTACTGGGAGGTGGTGGGGGTGTGCCCTGCATAACTGGTACAATGACACTCGGACCTATAAGAATTAAATGTCATAACCTAAACATATAATCAAAAAATATTTTTCTAGAAATTTAAATAGACATGTTTGTACCGAGAGGTGGTGGGGGTGTACTATACATAGCTGGTACAAGGGCACTCGGGCCTATAAGAATTAAATGTCATAAGCTAAAGATATAATCACACAACATTTTCGGCAACATTTAAATAGACATACTAGTCAGCTATGGTGGTGGCGGTGTGCCATGTCCAACTGGTGGCGGTGTACCATGTCCAACTGGTGAGCTGACACTCGGGCCTATAAGAAATAAATCTTTTAAGCTGATATATAATTAATACACACATATAACTAAATATTTGAATAGATATACATGTGCCCAAAGTAGATGCCAAAGAGGAGGGAGTAGAGCCCCACCCACTGCCCTGTCTCCTCCCACTCCCACTACGACCTCCTCAAACCATCTCTTTATTAAGAACAATAAAATTAATTCATATTAATCCAGAATTGTATAAGATTTACAACAGTCATTAAAAATTATGCAAAAATGTAAAATTTCTTACAAAATTATCAAATATTATCCATTTCCTCTTCAGATGCTGAAGATATATCTAACTCAGAACCATTTACGTCATCCTCTTTAGCCTCATCAGATTCAAACTCTTCCTCCTTAGAGGATGACTCCTCCCCTATAACAGCAACTGGAGAGGGGGATTTCTATAGCCCATCTAGAAAGCGGCCAAACTAGGTCCATCAGGACTAAACGAGCCCCAACTCATCTAAGTGACAGCCCCGTAGGGCCCACTTAAGCTAGAAAGCCCAAATAAGTTCACTCGGGATCACACCCTTCCTCGGCAGCCCTTAGGCTCGGAAGGCCCGAGCGTCGGTCAGGTCAGAGAAAGACCCATGCCCGATCTATCCCCTTGCCGGGATAAGGGCAAGCGCTCAGCGCCCACTCCGACCTATCCTCATCCAAGCTAGCCTATCGCCCGGACAGGGTTGGCACCTTTTATGCTCGGGACGACCGACAATTACTTATCCATGCTGCCGTTGAGAACCCTTTATGAGCAGGAGTTTATGAGGATAAGGGGCCCATGATCCCTCAAGGCTATAAAGATCCCACGATGAGGACATAAAGATCCCACGTTGAGGACGTAACGCCCGCCTGAAACCCTTAGCTTATGGGAGTCATGAAGCCAGTGCACTATATAAACTTGGGACTACCTCCAACGAAAGGTAAGGGCTAGCACATGCCTATACCCCCTGAGCAGGAACCACTTCACCACCTTGGTGTAGAGGGAACTCGTGCATCTTCTTCCTCCTCCCTTCATCGCTTCCATCATTGCTCGACTGACTTAAGCATCGGAGGGTTTATCCCAGGGAATCATCCCTGGGCCCCCTGATCTGTTTCCCTTCTTTGCAGTTCACTATCCGGTGATCATCTACCCCGCTCAGGACAAGCACGAGATCACGCCTCTTCATCTGGCGCCGTCTGTGGGAAACGATCAAAAAGCCAGTGCGAAGAAGTTCAGGGAGGAGATCCGTCGGCGAGAGGGGAAAGGCCATGATAGCGGCGGGGGAAGGCCTCTCTCAGGCCTTGCAAAATCCCCCCTCTAATGCCAGTACCCCCGCCAACGGACCACCCCCTCCCCCTACGGCGGTAGGGCTACCACTAAACGGTGGCGCTGACGCCTTCCAAGCCCTCAACGCGAAACTGGATATCCTCGTAGAACTCATGAGGACCCAAGCGGCCTGGGATGGAAGGTCACGCGCCCCTCCGGAGAGCCCTCCCCGTGAGAACGTGTCACAACACACTGCCGGAGGCCGCTTTACCCTCCGAGGCCAGCAGATTATCCGTAACAGGTCAGGAGGACCCTCACAAGCCCCTCCTCCAGAGCAAGAGGCTTCCTCCACGCCAAAAAGGGGAAAACCTGGGGCACGCCACCTGAACCCGGAGACCAAAGTCCCTGGGGAGCACCCAGATAGCCCCCCCAGCCCCACGGCGCAGCGACAGCCGGAGCTATCCCTCCGACTGTGAGAATTTGAGAGGTGTTTCGTAGAATAGGAGCGCGCCCTGCAGAAGGTCTCTTCCATGGAGGATGAAGAGGAATCCCCATTCTCTGACTGTATCTTGAAGGCAGAGGTGTCTCCCAAAACCTCCATCCTGACCTTCAAGCTTTATGATGGCCAGGGTGACCCGGCCGATCATTTCGACAGTTTCGACGCCCTGATGACCCTTCACGGAGCGTCCGACGCCATCAAATGCCGAGCCTTTATGACTACTCTAGTCCAAGGCGCCCAAGCCTGGCTCCGGGCCCTTGCCCCCGGATCCATCCGAGACTTCAAGCAGTTTGGGCGAGTCTTCAAAGAGAGTTTCACCGGGAGCAGTCTCCCAAGGTCGGTGGCGGGGCTTTTGGCCCTCAAACAGGCGTAAGGGGAGAAGCTTTGGGCTTACATTACCCGATTTAAATCGGAAGCCCAGAGGATCCCCCGCCTGGACGTCGCCTCGGCCATAACCGCACTGACCAGGGGCACCCGCAACGAGAACCTCCACCGCGAGCTTGTCCTCCACCCTCCCTCGACCCTTGCCGAGCTAGTGACTCTGGCTTTGCGCCATGCCGAGTGTGAAGAGGTGCTCAGCGCATGCCGAGATGCAACCGGCTCAGGTCGGGAGGGGGATAAGAAGCGGGCACCCGAGCCAAGTTCGTGTCCAGGAAAGAGGCAGAATCGAGACGGGGAACGCAAGGAACCGTCACAAAATTACGAGAGGTATACTCCTCTAACCACTCTGGTTTACTAGATTTATGAGGACATCAAGGGCTCGGGCCTCCTCCGCCAACCCGAGCCAATGAGATCGAAAAACCGCAGCCGCAGCAAGCACTGCCTATTCCACAGCGATCACGGGCACCACACCAGTGATTGCCACCAGCTCCAGGATGAGATCGAGTGCCTCGTCCGTCCCGATTCGTAGCGGAGCGCAAGGAAGACCGAGGTGCCCCAGAGGAAATCGACAACGCCCCCCGAGGGGTCCACATCAACGTCATCGCTGGAGGAGCTGCATCAGGAGGAGACAGCGGCTGAGGAAGGAAGTGTCATACTGAGCAGGCAAGCCGAGCCACCGAGCCTCCCAGGGCCCCGCCAAGTGAGCCCCAGGTCATAGTCTTCTCCGACCAAGACCTGGAAGGGCTAAGCACCCCGCAAGACGCCCTAGTCATATCGGCCACAATAAACCATTGTAACGTAGATAGGATTCTAGTTGACAATGGGAGTGCCCCTGATGTATTATCTTATGATTGTTTCCTTAAGATGGGGGAGGATCCGTCTAAACTCCGCCCGATCTGAACCCCTCTTTGCGGGTTCAATGGCCAGGCCACTTATCCCGAGGGAGCCCTAAGCCTGCCGGTTACTCTCGGCACCCCACCCAAAACCGTTACGGTCATGGTGGACTTCATAGTGATCAAAGGTATGATAGCATACAACGCAATCTTCGGCTGAGGAATCCTCAGCCGAACGAAAGCGGTGCCCTCTACCTATCACGAAAAGATGAAGTTCCCCACCAAAAATGGGTTGGGGGAAGTCCGAGGTAACCAGGCTACGGCCAGAAGGTGCTACAACATCTCGGTAGAGGCCACAAGGTCAGACGAAAAGAACAAGGGCCCCCGGGAAGTCGAAGAAAAATCCACAATCGCCTAACCTGGAGGTGAATTGCTAGCGGTTTTTCTAAACGACGACCCGACCCTAGGGGTTAAGATTGGAGCTGACCTACCGTCTGAGGTCCAACAATAATACAAAGAGTTTCTTTCCACGTACATCAGAGTCTTCACGTGGTCTAATGATCAGCTCCCCGGGATACCAGAAGAGACGGTGATGCATAAGCTCAACCTCGACCCAATCATCAAACCCGTACAACAACAGAGAAGGAAGCATGCACCAGAGAAGCAGGCGATCATCAAGGAACAAGTCACCAAGGGGCAAAAGACCAGCCTTTTTAGACCGGTCATGTACCCGACGTGGCTAGCCAACGTCGTCCTGGTGCCGAAAGCTTCGGGAAAATGGCGGATGTGTGTGGACTTCATCGACTTGAATAAGGCCACCCCTAAAGACTGCTATCCGCTGCCAAGCATCGACCAACTGGTTGACTCAACATCGGGTAATGAGATACTCAGTTTCCTGGATGCCTATTCCGATTATCATCAGATCAGAATGAATCCAGAAGACATCGAGAAGACTGCCTTTATCACCGACTTCGGCGTATACTGCTACACCCAGATGCCTTTCGGGTTGAAGAACGCTGGAGCCACGTACCAGAGGCTGGTCAACCATATGTTCGAGGGACAGCTCGGCCGGAATGTCGAGGCCTATATTGACGACATGCTCATCAAGACCCCCAAGGCTGAGGACCACTTCGCCGACCTAGCCGAAACCTTTGACACCCTCCTGAGGTACAATATGAAGCTCAATCCTACCAAGTGCGCCTTTGGAGTAAGATCCGGGAAATTCCTGGGTTTCTTAGTCACCCAGCGTGGGATCGAGGCCAACCCCGACAAGGTCCAGGCCATCCTGGACATGCGCCCACCTACCTGCATCAAAGACGTCCAACGCCTGACCGGGCGCATTGCCGCACTCAGTAGGTTCATGTCCCGTGCGGCCGAACGATGCCTACCTTTCTTGAAGCTTTTGAGGGGGCCCAAATTGGCATCTGCTACGTTCGAATAGGATGAGGAATGCCAAAGAGCGTTTGTTGAGCTTAAAGAATTCCTGGCTTCGCCCCCGGTGCTATCCAAGCATGTCCCAGGCGAAGCCCTGTGTCTCTATCTCTCAGCAACCCCATCTACAGTTAGCTCGGTCCTGGTCAGAAATGACTCGGGAGTTGAAAGACCGGTCTACTACACCAGCAAGGTGCTCAACGAGGCCGAGAGAAGGTACCCCGCAACCGAGAAACTCGTGCTAGCATTGGTTACCGCGGCCAAGCGCCTCCGACCCTATTTCCAAGGGCATTCCATTACCGTGCTGACCGGCGAACCGTTGAAGAGGATCCTCGCTCACCCTGAAGCCTCAGGACGCCTCGTCAAATGGGCCATCATGCTCGGGGCCTACGATATATCGTATCGACCTCGCTCGCTGACTCGGTTGACCTTCCCGCGTCCAGCCACTGACTCTGCCCCGCGTAAAAACTGGCTCGGATAAGGAGAAGTCGACCCCGTTGGCTCGGGTAGCTCGGAACAAAGGTGATAGAGGGACTGGGGAGAAGAAGGCTACCTTCCAAGTTGACAAAGATGGAGGAAGGGGAAGAGGGAATGCATATGAAGGCCTCCTCTCTGCCAATCTGCCAACTCTTTGGAGAGCAGAGAGTGTAGGCACCCTCCGAAGAGTTAAAGAAATGACAAGGAGGGCAGAAGAGGGAGAAAGAGGCTGCGGAAGAAGAGAGGAGAAGCAGGAAGTGGAGAGGGATCTTGAGAGAGATCCCCTCCAGGGAGCGAGTAGGAAGGGACAGGCGGTAGGGATGCCTGATGCCCCCATCCGTCCGCCAGCACGCCTCCCCCTGCAAGCGCCGGCCGAAGTTGATATAGGAAGACGACGTGTCTTCACACGTCGAGCCCTCTTCAACCTCGCCCACCGACCGTCGAGCCCTCTTTAAACCCAAAGCAGCGAAGACTTTCCGCCCTCCATCATCGGCAGCATCATCTTTCGGGGCATCTTCCATGCTGCAAGTATACTAGCACAGCACTACGTAAAGAAGGGCTGAGGAAAGATTGTCGGGGAAAACCCTAAGTGGTGGAGAGGAAGGCACGCCCTTCAGACCTTTTATAGGCAAAGGGAGGCTATTTGCCTTAAATGATTCTCCCCTCGAAAACATACCCAAGGGACCCCTCCCTACGAACGATCATCTCAAACCCCTCGTTTCCGCCCCAGCGGGACACAAGAAGTGGCCAAGCATTCAAAGCATGAGAAAACGGAAAGACACCCTGTCAGAGGCCCGACCAACCATCACGTGAAAACCACGCAGAAAGTATCGGTACTTTCCAACTACTGCTGATACGCTGAACAAAATACGGCAATGGCGATACGGAACAGTTAAGTCTTCGTCATAACTCTATTGCCTTATCTATTTTTCTACACAACGGAGAAAGTTTTTTCTTCAAAAGGAAAAAGATATACAAAGAGAGCAAGCAAAGCGGATACATTAGGCCTCTGGCCCACCCTGAAGCTCGGAAGTGGAAGGCTCAGGCGGTCTGCCCCCGGCATCCCCGACGACGGCCGACCCTGGCACTGACCCCACCAGTGTGGGAACTGCCTCGGTTGCGTGCCCTCCCGAGGCGTCCGGAGCTGGCGACCCCTCGGGCGAAGAGCCGTCCTGATCTTCTTTGTTTGACACCGAAACAGAGGAGCCGGAGGATGACAGATCCGAGTCGTAGTATTGTCTGGACGGGAATTCAATCCCGGACACCTGCTCCTCGGCATAAGATACAGCCCGGTCGTAGCCCAGCTTGATCCCCTTGCGGATGCCTCGGCGAAGCGCTGACTCGTAGTAGGGGAGGGCAGCTTCCTTAAGGTCGACCCGGTAGGCCTCTGAGCATTTGTACTGCTCAAGCGCCTCCACCCCGGACAATCCCACTCTGCCAGCGAGCTCGGCCTTCTCCCGCTCCGCCTCAGCTAATCTTTACTCGGCCTCAGCCGCCTGCTCCTCGGCCTCTGCCGACCACTTCTCCGCCTCGGCTCGATCGGCCTCAGCCTCCCCCCGAAGGTGCTCAGATTCCTCTGCCCGATCTACCAGCTCGGAGCGCTCAGTCTCCCACCGGCCATCCAGCTCGACACGAAAAAGGCACTCCTCTTCAAGAAGCATGCTCTTCCTCTCGAGCGATTCGTGGGCCTTAGCTAGCTACTCGGTTAGCGCCCGGGCCTCCAGCTGGCTCGACGGCACCAGCTCCCTAATCGAGGAAAGCTCCCGCCGAAGCCCATCACGCTCCTCGACAAGCCGGGCTGACTTCCTGTCATACCCACTAAGGGTCTGAGCCAGAGTCACTCGCTCCGACTCCAACCGAGCATACGCTTCTGCCAGAGTGGCCCCCATCTGGGCCAGGACTAAGCTACCTTCCATAACTCCCTCGAGAGCCGCGGACGGGGAGTACTGCCTGCTTCCCCCATTCACCTTCATGGATATACCGCGACATACCTGATACAAAGGGCCCTGAATGCCAAGCCTCTCTAAGACCGTCAAGATAGAGATCCCCCCTTCGGCAGGCGCCCTACAGGGCGGCCCTGACCCAGTCGCGGTCTCGATCGCCTCTCGTGCTTCGATCGGATTTTCCTGTGGCCCTCCAACCCGGACCGGTTCGGTGCCTACACCGCCACCTGGAGCTTCACCCGCCCCAACCTCGACCGTGGCCCCACCATCACCCGCCTTGTCTACGGCCCCCTCGGTTCCGGTCTAGAAGAGAGCCGGGCCTGCGCCGCCGATCGCAGAAACAGCCTCGGCCCCCTCGGCCCTGGCTGAGAGGGGAGCCGAACCAACATCATCATCGACTGCAGGAGTGGCCTCATCCTCCTCGGCCCCCTCTTGACCGGCAGATGGGAGAGCCGGCCTAACAAGGTCCGCCCCATCTCGCTCGGAAGAGGGGAGAGCCGCCGAGCTAGAATCGCCCTCGACGATGGAGACAGATCCGGCCTTCCTGGCCCACTTCTTGGCCTTCACGGCATCCCGTATCATGCCCTCCACGGGATCCTTGCGCTTGCCCCCAGCGTCTAGGAAGACCCCTCCTGGGCCACCCGCTTACCCTTGTCTAGGGCTCGGGTGCTCGCCTCGAGAGATCGCGGCTCGTCGGTGGTCGAGTCATTACCGAGATCGATCACCTCTGCTGTCTCCTCCAATGCCGACCGCCTAGTGTCTACACAGGAGGAAGATATCGTTAGAAAAAGAAAAATGGACCCTTCATCCAGAGAAGAGTCTAACTTGTGGCACCTGAGCCAGACGGATGCAGCCGCGTGAGGAGGCACCGCTCGACGTTCTCTGGGGTAACCAGCTCTTCTGTGGATTGGCGGTGCTTCAGCAAGACAGCCACATATTCCTCCACATGTGGAGGGAACTCATCCTGCCTAGGAGGGATATTCGGGTGGAAATTGGGGATTACTGGACACCTCCAGGTTTCCTCCACCGAACAAATCCCCACCCAGAAGAATTGAGTTTTCCACCCCTTATGCGAAGAATCCTTCGCAGCCAAGGAGATGCAGCTCCTATTCCGCCTCGCCTGGATGAAATAGAAACCCTTCCCAGCCGAGGGATGCGCCTTCAACTCAAAAAAGTAATGAAAGAGGTCCAGGGAAGGGGGAACTCCGCATTGGCGGCAGAGGATGCGAAAGGTAGAGAGGATGAGATAGGAGTTGGCTACCAACTGAATGGTTGCCAACCGGAAAAAATTGAGAAGCTTAAGGATGAAAGGCTTGAAGGGAAGGCGGAACCCGCCCTTCCACGCCAGAAGGAAGGTACAGATATGACCTGTACGAGAGTCCAAGCTCGTCTCATGCGGAGCAGCCACGGTAAAACTAAACTTATGGGGCAGGCGAAACTGGTGCTCCAGCCTTCTCACCTCTGCCTCCCCCAGTTCACTATAGTTTGGGACCACCGTTTTCATCACCGGCTCATCCTCCCACTCTTCGGCATCCGGACGCTGATCCGCCATGGACTCCAGAGAAGAACTCGAAGAAAGACGCTCTAGGGACCCTGAAGACTCCGGAAGAAGAGGAAGCTGCCGAACTGCCTCTGCAGTTATCTCTGCCAACTCCGCGAACGCCGCTGCAAGCCTCTACTCTTATGTCATGTCCTCACGACGCATCAAAGAGCCCAAAAAGCAAACACGAAGGTGAGCCAAACCCTAAAAACGGAGGAAGTCTGGAATGACAACAAACGCCCAACGCCTATATCCCCACGCGGAAGGCGGCGTGCCGTTCCGACCTCCGAGAGAAAGGGGCCTCTTCATTTAAAATCCGTCAGGATTATCATTATTACGGGCCCAGGTGACCACGACACGTGGCTTCCTAACACCGCTAGATCTCCACCCACACGAGCCACGCTGGTCCAAAACCCCCACTTAAGCTAGAAAGCCCAAATAAGTTCACTTGGGATCACACCCTTCCTCGGCGGCCCTTAGGCTCGGAAGGCCCGAGCGTCGGCCAGGTCAAAGAAAGACCCATGCCCGATCTATCCCCTCGCCGGGATAAGGGCAGGCGCTCAGCGCCCACTCCGACCTATCCTCATCCGAGCTATGCCTATCACCCGGACAGGGTTGGCACCTTTTATGCTCCGGACGACCGACGATTGCTTATCCATGCTGCCGTTGAGAACCCTTTATGAGCAGGAGTTTATGAGGATAAGGGGCCCATGATCCCTCAAGGCTATAAAGATCCCACGATGAGGACGTAAAGATCCCACGTTGAGGACGTACCGACCGCCTAAAACCCCTCAGCTTACGGGACTCATGAAGCCAGTGCACTATATAAACCTGGGACTACCTCCAACGAAAGGTAAGGGCTAGCACACGCCTATACCCCCTGAGCAGGAACCACTTCACCACCTTGGTGTAGAGGGATCTCGTGCATCTCCTTCCTCCTCCCTTCATCGCTTCCATCATTGCTCGACTGACTTAAGCATCGGAGGGTTTACCCCAGGGAATCATCCCTGGGCCCCCTGATATGTTTCCCTTCTTTGCAGTTCACTATCCAGTGATCATCTACCCCGCTCAGGACAAGCACGAGATCACGCCTCTTCAGCAACATTTAGCTCCGCTGGATCGACTTCTTTCACTTCCCTTCTCTTGTGTAATGAAGGTGGCTCATTAGATTCGTCCAAATGAAGATGTATAGAACCTACAGCGCCAACTTCATCTGATTGAAAATATTCGGCATTGACATCCTCTGAAATAGTTTCACTGAGATTCAACTCATAATTGGGAAAAAATATTGCTTTAACCCTATAAACTACCCACTAATCTTTATTTCTAGATGATGAATAGCTTGAATAATACACTTGTTGGGCTTGTGCGTCCAAAATGAACGGCTCATATGTATTCAATTTAGACCTATATTTGACATCGACAGTCCCATATGTTGTGTCATGTTGAACATAATTAGGATCAAACCAATGAGACGTAAATAGGAATAAATGATTGTCTTGTCCCAAATATTGTAATTATATGACTTCCTCAAGAATATCATAGTAGTCCAGTTCATTTTTATTGTATGTACTTCCTTTAACACATACACCGCTATTCATCGTAGACTTATTTTGTCCATAATCCCTCATGCGAAATATGTATCTATTCACAAGATATCGTGGATAGGCACATGCAACTTTCGAGGATCATAACTTATCTCATAGACTCTTTCATCAATAATAAGACCTTGTTCAACCTATATGTAAATCAAAATAGTTAAAATATTAACATTTACCTCAAGAGAAGTAAATGGAAACGTATATATTCAACGATCGACACTTACTCGATATCTCAGCCATATGGCAAAATACTTCTCTCGTTCTTTTTCAACCTCCACGTCCTAGATATTTGGATATCTTTGGACTAATTTTGAATCAATTTGTTAGCAATATGAATACAACACTACCTTAAATGGAAAGAAGAAGGTTAAACAACTTATGTACATAAGGAAATGTGAGTTGAGGACTTACTCAACATGGGGTTCAATCACAGTACAATTCAGAAGAATATATATCCATGCGGCATACAGTACTCTATCTTCGAGCATGCGAGTCGAACAACGTCTGAATGCACGTCTTGGATGCTTAAATATAAAGAGTCGATCGAACGAATCAGCAACTCCCCCATCATCATTATGTGGAGGTCGAGTATGACGAGTTTGAATAATAGACTCAAAGTACATCGAACATAAGTTCAAAATTTCTTCAATAATATATGCCTCAGTAATCAAACCCTCCACCTTCGCCTTGTTGCGAACTTTCATTTTTAGTTCATGTATGCACTTATAACAATAGTTCAGATGACAATGACATACATATCATACACATGTAGCAACTGAAAGGAAAAAAAATAAATATATCTCTTAAATGGATACATTCATCGAAATTGTACCGGCCCTCCGACTATAGCCTCGTATGGCAAATGGATAATTGGGTGCCCCATCGAATCGAAGAATGTGAGAGAAAATATCTTTTATAGCTTACAAATGGTAGTGACCACATTCTCTTTGATAGTTTGTACATCCCGAAGTCTAAGTTCTGATGCACATAAAATCTTGAAAAATTGACTCAACTCGATCAGTGCACCTCATACAGGCTTAGGCAATAAGTCACAGAATGCAATAGGCACCAGCCTCTCCATGAACACATGACAGTCATGACTTTTCAATCTATATATTTTCCTCTCATTAACATTCACACAACGGGCTATGTTAGACACATATCCATCTGAGAATCTCAAATGTTTTATCCATTGACACACTTTCTTGATCTGTGTATCCCTAAGCATGTAGGTTTCTTTAGGTTGTACAACTTTTCCATGTACGTTCTGTAGTTCTAGCTCTGGACGTTTACAAAGTATCTTTAAGTCTATACACACTTTGTTGTTGTCCTTTTTTTTACCTTTTGTGTCCATAATCATGTTGAACACATTATTAAAAATATTCTTCTCAATATGCATGACATCCAGATTGTGTCGTACAAGAAGAGTTCACCAATAAGGTAATTCTCAAAAAATGTTTTTCTTCACCCTTTTGTGATCCTTTCCAAATCTAGGGAGTTGTCATGTACAACTGGACGGTTGTACTACATCTGATAAATTTTGCACTTGTGCTGCCATATGTCAACCAAACATCGGCTGTAAGTCTGTTTCATCCATTTCAACAATATTTTTCTAGAATGAGTCTATTTTACTTCGAAAAGGATGGTTACTTGGTAAAAACCGTCGATGGTAATCAAACCAGCATACTTTCCCACTATGTTTCAATACAAATGATTTAATATCTTCCATACAGTAAGGACATGCTAACCTCCCATGTGTGCTCCAACTAGATAGCATTCCATATGTAGAGTCAAGTGCAGCCTTCATAATAAAATTTTGCTTCCTGGATGCATGTTGCGGGGGTTTTTATGCCGCTGATCGGGATGAGGGAAGGAATACAGCGGGAAGGAAAAATACAGGAGTTTGATGTATCTCGGGTATCCTCCTTCATGGATGTAGGTCTCTCACGGTGGTACCGGGCACTCACCTTTTACGGAGAGTCAAGGGGGACTCGAATGGCATGGAAAGTTTTTGGGATTTGAGGAAACGAGATTGGGATGCGGGCGTGCTGGTCGATTTCTCGATGATCACCCATGGAACCAAAGATTAACTGGGAAGCGTCGCCAGGACGCGGCACGTGGGCTCAGAAAGTGGGCGACACGTGGAGAGAAGGGAGGTTCCATAGGTGCGAGTGCGCATGCGATTGCGGGGAATCATGTATTGGACATCTTTTCCCATCGACCGTAAGTAGTCAATGTTTATTTACATCGGATTGAATCTGAACACCTTTGTTCCATGCTGGAGAGGAGTCTGTATACATCTGAAGCCATGGGTAGAGGGCCGGGAACGTTCCGTGGCTATGGGTGCGCGCTTGACTGGGAGGTTTAGTTTAGCTAGAGTCGGGGATGCTACACGCACACTGGATGATGTGGCGGAGGGCAAGGACCCGAGTATGGACAGAGACACACGCATTCCGGTGGTGATGTATTTCATAAGAGCCACATAGGCTTTACAGGTGGGCTGCGGAGGCCAAATTACAACTGGTGCAAGCCGCGGGATAATTCTGACACGTGGGTCGGTCCCCGGGTCAATGCATGATAAGATAGATATCCGCACACTTTACAGAGACTCTCCTCAAGGCAAGGGACGTGCCCAATACGCCAGGGGAGGATTGGACTGGAGGACCTGGGGAGGTGCGGACCGATAACTGGGTAGGAACCGGGCGCGGCTCGGGGAGAGCAGCCGGGTGCGGATCCTAAAGGAGTGAGCATCTCCATACGGGAAAATCGAGGCCAGTCCCAAGAATGTAGCTTCCGGGGCAAGGTTTGGGTCACTCGAATCAGAGGTCAGAGCAGTCGTGGCAGGATCGGGGTGAGCGATGGGTGCGCGGTTACACGACGGAGGTAGGCGCGGCGTCATGGCATATGTGTAGCCAATGTAGGTTGTCACACGTGGGTAGACCCATGGTGAGGGTGTATTTGTTGTCATCACAATGCCTTGTGTGTAATAGGGATGGACTTGTGTGGAATGGCTAAACGCCATATGAGGGGAGTACGAGTGACATACCCTCGACGTGTTTAAGCCGTTTTACAAGCCAACCGTGCACACTAAGCTCCTTGCGTCCGTCCCTGCTTGCTGGAGTCGAGTATGCCGGATGTTCTTGCCTGTGCTGGATTGCCTTCCTTTGCCATGTATGATTGCATGCCTCTCCCCTTGATCTTCTAAGGGGTTTTTATAAAGGAAGATGAAACGTCAGGGAAGGGTTTAGGCGGACCAAGTTGGGGGCTAAACTTGGTCCGATTAAACCATTAGAAAAACATCTTTTTTTGTTACGGAGTGGGGGAGGGAGGGTTTAGGCAAACCAAACTCAAGACTGGGTTTGGTCCGCCTAAACCCCTCCCCGGAGGGGTTTACACGGAGGAAAATTTCTTTTTTTTATGGGTTTAGGCGGACCAAACCTGGGGCAGGGTTCGATCTGCCTAAACCCTTGAGGTTTGGCGCGGCCAGGGCGGGGGGCTGGGTTTTTTGTAAAAAAAAACTTTTTTTGTTTTACCAGGGGTTTAGGCGGACCAACCTGGAGGTCCAGGTTGGTTCGCCTAAACCCTCCCCCGGGGGGTGGTTTAGGCAGATCAAAGGGAGAGAGAGAGAGGGGGGCAGTCCCCACTTCTATAAAAACCCCATTTTCTTCTATTTTTATCCTACTTTGACCAAGAGCAAGAGGACAAAAGGATACGTGGTTTGAACTGATTGGCTGTTTGTGGGTGCGTTGACCGAGGAAGCTGACTTGCGCGTCTTCGAGAGCCTCCGGTGCTTCGTCTTCGAGAATCCTTCCGCGCACGGGTACGCCGATCGATTTTGTATGTGACTTGAGACTGGGAATTGCACGGAACTGGGACTGGGCTTGGCCACGGGAACCACAAAGTTGGGAGTAGGGCACGTCCCCCAAGGGTGTTCACCCTCCCCGAGGCGTGGCCACGCCCGGGGTGAACTCCCCCCCGGGCGAGCCGTGACCCCGAGCGGTGGCCCCTGTGATGGGATCGGCAAGCGACTTCAACAAAACTATAAAATAGCTATTTATGTTTTAGTTGTCTCATGTTAATTGGGCCATATGTATGAGCCTAATGGGTCATGTTTTATGTTTATAGTAATTATGTCTACAATAATCATGTAAGAGTCTTTTTTTATTTTGTGCCTTTTAGTCTTCCCAAGAGAGTTATGTGTAGATTCTAAGAAAATACACTTAGAACAATAAAAAAATAAAAGAATTAGAATTATGCAAGCACGAGGTGTTAGTAAGGAGAGTGATCGCCAGAGACGCGAGGGCCTCAAATGATATGAACAATAATAAAAGGGAGGGATCGCGAATATAAATACCTCAAATGTGGGGGAGATTGCGAGTGCACCTTTCACTTCCGATCGGCCGGCCGATGAAAAGAGTTTTCCTTGATTGATTACCCTTGCAAAATTAACAAACACCAATAAAGAATATGGATTAGAACCAAGGTGAGTGTAACATCAAATTCATAATAAAGATGAGCATGAAAATCATGTATAAGAACACACCTTGTTGGGTGTTACCCTTTAAAACCCCTATGCAAAGGGTGGGATAAAAACATATGATGAATGATATGAATAATAAGTGTGCAAGTGTTGCACTGTGAGAGTCTCAACGTGATTGAGAAGATGAAGTAACAGAATGATGCATGCAGATGTAGTAATAAGAATAGAGAAAAGTTTAAGAAAAGCTAAGAAAGCCTGTGGATGTTCCTGGCTGTAGATCAACGTTAGGAAGGAAGGCTCAAAAGAATGAAACTTGGACGCCGGGAGCCCTCCTCCTTGAGCCAATAGCCTAGTACCACCTCCCTGCAAAAAATCAAAAAAAACCTCTCTCGAACGAGAGCCGCAGGGCTCTATTTATAGCGGAAAATGGAGTTTAAGTCCAACAACAATTAGGATAGCTTGGTTTTAGCAAGAGATAAACATTGGAAGGAGTCCCTCCTGTCATGGAAAGCCATTCCGAAGTTAAAAGAGGCTCAAAACGAGGAAAGAAGGAGGTTCTGGGAAAGTTCGGAATTCAACACGAATTGACGACTTGGAGACGGTCGTTTCTTAAAATGACGCCCGCGGAGGAAACGTCAATTTAAGAATTGACGACTTGCACAGGGGCGTTATTTATAATTTAACATGAATTTCGGTCGGATCCAAACTCTCAAAATATAGCAATGAAAATGACGACCGACACAAGGGCGTTAATTGAAAATGACGCCTTGCACAGGAGCGTTAATCAAAATGATAAAAGCCCAAAAAGAATGGACGACCGGACATTCGGGCGTCAATTAAATTGACGTCCGATTTAGGGTGGTTAATTCAAAATATTCAAAACAAGGTCATTTTTCATTTCTCAATATTATTTTCCCATTTTTTAGGTGGAGGTGCATCTCACTGTGCTGATTCCAATTACTATTTTTTCGTATTTTTCTGACACTCGGAAGGCCACCAAATCACCCCTGGAAGAGGGTTAAAAATAATATTAAAAAAATCAATTTGAAATTGACGCCTTCAAGCATGTCGTTATTTCCATTTTTTTTAATTTTTATTTTATTACAAATCAAAATAACGTCCCTTGTTAAGTCGTTAATTCATAAAAAAATCCGAAAAATTCCCCGAAAAATCGAAAAAATGGGAAAATGAAAGGAATTGACGCCTAAAGGAAGTGGCGTCAATTTTTTAAGAAACATCCAAGGCTAAGTCGTTATTTAAAAGATGCCCCACGTCAAGTCGTTAATTCTGAAAAATTCATAAAAATAGAGAAAAATTCTCAGAAAATCCAAAAAAATAGGGAAAAATAATAAAAGGGAGAAAAAAGGGAGAAATCCAAGAAAAGTGAGAAAAATCACTCAAACACAGTTAATTTGAGGATCAAATTGGGGCATTACAAGGTAATATGAGATGCACTCACAGTAACGTCAATTTTGGCGTGTCTACACCTGCCCCGCCTTGGCGTCTGCTTTGTAAGGGAGCAGAGCGAACTGAAAAATAGATGCCAAGATGTGATGAGACACGCAATCAACATCACTTGATGAGAATTAAATCAACAGTTCAAGATGAAGCAATCTCGGGAAATTCAATGAAATCAACGATGTTTGGATAAAAGAGGGAGTGTGCACGCTGGCACGAAGGAGATAAAAGAAGATGATCAACTTCCAACGCGGTTGAAGTACCCCAGGTCACAAACCTGTAGGTTTCACCATTGGGGAGCGGTTACCAGCCAATGTGGACGTGATGCAGCCAAGGTGGATCAAGGGAAAGGAATTGAACGAGAGATAGAAATCCAAACAAGGAGCTTTCGAGAAAATGACCCAAAACAGCGACAAAACGAACTGAGGATTCCATTCAGCAATGAATATCTCATATCTGGAAAGATTAAGATCAATTTGACTCTCCAATCAGCTTATCAGAATGATTTTTCAACGTTGATTCAAAGTCCTATATGAATGCATGCTGGGTTTAAAAGGAAAAATTAAAACAAATGAAAATATAAGATAATCAAGGATAATATTGTTAAGCTGCCCAGACTGGGCCAAGAAACTGATCTCGCGAGCTGATACTAAGCCGAAGCCCGTTTATCCACGCACCAACTCACAAAAGGGAACCATCGTTCTCAGTCTTGGACGGCTCAACGGCCTATCCGTGTGACTAAGACTCCTCTGGAATCATCATTATTTTTGATGAAGTTGAACTCAAATTCCAGATTTATCAGAACCACAAGGTCCTTGATATTATCTAGTAGCGTATGTAACATATAGTAAAATGCATACAAGGGGATGGTGATAGCAATGAGCATGAGGGAACTGAGAAATGAGGTGCAAACACCGTGGGACTTGGATGATGATGCCCAGTCGGTGGGACCAAGAGCTTCTTATCCTGCGCTCAAAATTTCATTAGTCAAGATATAAGGCAGATAACAAGCAATGGATAAGGCATTTAAGCATAGCAAGCATAGCATGAATCAAAGCATGAAAACAATCCCAATATAGACATCAAAGCACTCAAAGCTTGGTGTGGATAGCATTCAAGCATGAATTAAATCATAACATTGCAAAGCATCCTTGTTTGTTGTCTGCCATGAGGATGACAATCTTGGCATGTGAGATTGAGATTGGATGATCAGAATCAAGTAATGCCCAGTGGCAGAGTGATCAAGTGAAATCAGCAGGAGTTTACTAAAAGATTTTGGAAATGAACGATCAATAGAGAAATGATAATCAGGAGTGTCCATAGTGACGAATCATGATGATATTGAGAAGAATCAGGAGATTGATAGCGGTGAATGGAGAGGACTCATCCCGTGCTCTTGGTCCTTACAAAATTGTCGTTCCTGCAAAAACACCATCCGAAAATACAATGCAAATTTTTGGATTTTGGAATATGCAAGTTTTTGTGGGTTTTGAAAAAGAGATATTCAATTTTTTATGGATTTTGGAAAATATGTGAATTTTTTTATGGACTTTTTTTGGAAAATATTTGTATTATTTTTTTTTAGATTTTGAGAAATATTCAATTTTTTGGATTTTGATCAGGAAATATTCAACTTTTTTTAAGGAAATATTCAACTTTTTTTAGACTTTGTTTTAGGAAAATATTCAAGTTTTTTTTGGATTTTGGTTTAGGAAAATATTCAAGTTTTTTTTGGATTTTGGTTTAGGCTTTGTTAATGCAGCATCAAAGGGTGTTTTTGAACCACTGGCTAGGGGTCCTTGTTCCTTCCCCTTTCGCTAAAAACTACCCAAAGCCGGGCGTGCATTGAAGGTGGCGCCCTACGATCGGCTACCCTTGTATAACGATGCCCCTACCAAGGCCATACTCGAGAAACATTCGGTCTTAGAGGGAGAAGAGAAGAATAATTGAGGATAAGCTTTATGCAGGATGGGAGATGTCGGGACTTGAATTCCTTCCAAGGTATTACCCCTCAAAGAGGTGGTCTGTTGTGCCGGGACTTTGTGCCTTTGATTTTTAGACCCTTGACATGCATACGACCAGGGTTTTCCCTGCGGGGACTTTGCCACTCTTGACATGCCATAATTCATAATTTTACATTTATCGAAATCTGATTTGATTTTCATAATAGCCCTTTTGGCGAGATGTATATCATGAAAACTCATATGAAAACTCATATGAAAACTCATATTGATTTTGGGTCAAGACTGCCCCTATTTGAGACTCCTCTCGTATTGGGGATTACCTAGGTTGGTCATCTCATCCGTCAACCTCTTGCCCCTGCACGCGGCCAAGTAAAGAAGAGAAAAGACTTTCAGATATACTCATGGCATGGCCAAAGTAGCAACGGTGTTTAACCAAAGGAGCCGGCTAAGGACGCCGTGAAGTGTGTGGAATACCCAGCTAAGGGTTGCTCTTAACAAGCGGGGAGAGAATGTCATACTCCCAGCGCGGGGTTCTTATTAACCAAAGGTGCTGCAAAAGCAAGCCTAAAGACTATTTTGAGAATGATTTAATTAAACAAAAGCCTAAGATAAAGGTCTAAAATACCACTTTTAATCTTATTAAGAAGCACTTCATTTTGAAAATTAGGCGTGAAGCAAATGAGGTAATGATATCATAAAATGCGTACTTACGCCAACATATTACCTTGCGACCTTTGTTGAAGTAGCTGCCAGTGGCGAGGTTGATCAACATGGGATTTGTCCTCAAGTGGCAAATAAAAGGATTGGAAGCAAAGGATTTGGAAGTGGCTTAACAAGAAGGTGTGGTAGTTAGACCAGACCCAGATGAATAAGGAGAAAAGGAAGAGAGGCAAGGGCTAGAACTCCCTCGTTAAGGCGTGGAGATCCTGATTACATGGATGGTCTACAGAAGAAGCAGAGATTTAGAAGGAGGAGTGAGGACTAAAGCCTCGAAAGCAGTGGGAGAAAGGGCAGATGCCCAAGGCAGTGGATGTGGAAGAAGTTGGGTCGGACCCGGGATCAGGAGGAATTAGAAGAAGAAATTGATAGATGGAAAGAGGCGGATCCGGAGGGTCTGGAGGCAGAGGAGAAGAATCCTAAGGGGAAAAAGAGTCTGGAGGCTCCGGAGGGATAAAACATCGAGGGACGTGATGCCACGGGAAGAAATAGGGAAAAAGATGATGGAAAAGGAGGAAGAAGATAGAGGACGTGATGTCTTGGAAGAGTAAGAAGACAAATCGGAAGAAAGATTGAGGGTCCGGAGGTTTCGGGGGTAGAAAATAGAAAGGGGCGCGGTGCCCCGGGAAGAGTGGATGAAAACGGTCAAGAGGGTCCGGAGGAGGAAGGGGAAGATACCATGGGACGCGATGCCCAAGGAGGACGGAAAGATCCGAAGGTTCCGGAGGAAGAAGACGGAAAGGGGCGCGATGCCCTAAGAAGAAGGAAAGAGAATCTGGAGGTTCCGGAGGAAGAAGGTAGAAAAGGGCACGACGCCCAAGAAAAATCAGTGAGATGCCCAGAGGATTCGGACGTGATGGTGCAGAGGGGCATGATGCCCAATGAGCAAGACCTGGAGGTTCCGGAGGGGGAAGATACCATGGGACGCGATGCCCAAGGAGGATGGGAGAGAAATCCGGGGAGTGCAGGTGCAAGAGCTGGAAAGGGGCGCGATGCCCTGAGGGAAGATTGGAGGGGGCACAATGCCCGGTGAGTGTAAGGGGACCTGGGGATCCTGAAGATAGAGGCGGAAGATATAGGAAACGTGGGGGATCCGGAGGTTCCGGAAGGCGGGGAAGATACGGGTTTGGAAACCCAGGAAAGAAGAAGTGCATGTGGATGCAATAGAATGGATGCGATGAATGCATGGATGCAACAGAATGCATGAGATGCAAAGAATATGAAGAACATGAAGGGCGAGAGGATGAGATCCCCCTCCTTATCCTTGGAGTGGCCCATGAACAAAATGTGACAGACAAGAATGTGGATGACATTGAATAGAAGGTGGATGAAATAGTGGAAGGCCCCTTAGCACCAAGATAACCGCCCCTCCATGGCAATGAAAGTGTATAGCCAATTAGCCCAATGGATAAAGCAAGAGCCCATGACGAAGCTTCAATGGTAAATGACAACTACCTTGAAGAGTGAAAAGTAATAGTGTGAGAGAGTTGGAAAGTCGGGATAGGAAGCATCGTGTTGCCCAAGGATTGTAGCGTATGAAGAATATTGATCAAGATGGGCGTTCGTCCCTTGTATGGAAGAAAAGGTTCAAGATTTGAAAGTTGGAACAAGGGGTGCCCTTCCCGGCCCTTGGGTGGCATCAACGCTTGGCATTCTCTCTTAGTGAGCAGTGGCGGGGACTTGGCCTCTTCAACCATGCTTGGCACAACAACCCGGAATGGCATTCGACAAATAAGCTCTTGCATCTTGAACATCATGGCCGTGGCCAAATCTTTCTTGCCCGGCTCTTGATCATCTTCGGTACAAGTACTTGCAGAAGCACTCCCATTCCGAGTAGTAAAGAGGTGTGAAGCGGAGGCAGAAGGCTCCATGGATGGTGGAGGTATAATGGAAGGTGTTGGAGAAAGGGTGAGTGGAAGCGAAGGTTTAAACACGTCGAGCTTCTCCGTTTGCTCGGAAGCAGTCGGGGTTGGCTCGAGTACAATAAAGGATGAATCCTGCTCAGGATTAGCCACGGGTAATGGTGAAGGGTTAAGTAGTGGAGTAAGGGTTATAGGCATAGTGGACGGCTGAGGTGGCGAACAAAGAGGAGGGGTAATAGAAGGCTCGGCAGAGACCAGCATAGTGGGGGGTGATGGAGGTTCGGCGGAGGCTGATGGAATGGAGGCTATTGGTGTGGTTACGGGAGGGGTGAATGGAGAAGGTTTAGTGCATTGAAAATGCCGGATGGGGCGTGAGGTGTTAGGGATAGGATGAGACTCATGGTGTGGCGGTATGGGTGATTAAAATGTCGACCCGTCATCGTAACACCAAGACGTCTCATAAATGGGGGTTGGATCGGGGACTGTGGCATAGTCCTGGGCATAGGGGTTTTTTGGTAGTGGAGGGAGAGGGAAGCGAAGGAAACTCGGAAGGGATGCCTGCAAAGCTTCATCATCATGCGTCGTCTTGAATTCTTCAATTGCCGGTTCTTCATTATCGGGTTCAAGTGGACATCGTAGTGAAGGCGTGTATGTGGGTAGTGGAATGTAATGGTATTGTGTATGTGGTGAATGCAAGTGTGAATGCGTAGGCGGAGGGCCATATGAATGAACGGGGTGAATGGTTGGAGGATGGACAGCGTCCACTTGAACGTTGAAATCTGTCGGCTCTTGCTTGCTCGCACTGTCAATGCCGTAGCCGTCTCTCTTATCCTTCCAATCTTTCTCCATCTTTGTAATGTTGTTTAGAGCGGCATGGAGGGGATTGACTGGGGTAGAAGGAGCGGGCCGTGGGCTCGTAACCCTCTTTAATTGTTCCTCCAACAAAGTGACTTTGTCGAGAAGAGTTCGTTGGAGAGGTGTGACTTGAGCAACAGAGGGTTGGCAGGGCCTTGAAGGAGGGGCCGCATGAAAAGGCCGTGGTGGAGGATTAATGGGATGACCCATAGAAGAACCCGGATGGGCCGGGTTGCAAGGAATAAATGGGCCTTGGGGCCGTGGTGGAGGAGGAATAGAAGGAGGCGGGTATTGGACCACCCGAGGAGAAGGGTGAATAGGAGGAGATGGGTGATGGGCTACCCGAGTAGGAATATGAATAGAAGAGGGAAGTGGGTGATGGGCCACCTGCGTAAGATTGGAAGGAGGATGAGAGGAATGAGATGCACCCTCAACAACGACCTTAAGGGCTTGAATTTGTTGGGGGGTGAGATGATCTAATGCATGCAAGATCTAGGAGACCTTCTCATCGTCGGGAGGAGACGGTCCCGTAGGAGTAGTGGCTCGTGATTGAATCGAGGGGCCATGAGATTGGTCATTGCCCATGGGTCGGGCAACGCCATAAGAATGAGGGCGTGGTCCCTTGAAAATATGATGAGAATTATGATGTTGAGATTGAGGAGTATAGGATGTGCTAGGTTGTGTATCCTCATTAAGATTAAACATGTTATTTTGTCTATCAAGGTAAGCCATTATGCAATCAAAGTTCAAGCAAAACAATTTTCAAAGAAGCACCCAAGCTGGAATGGTTACCGTTGATTTTTTTTGTTTATTTGAACCTTGGTGAATTAATGATTTTTAACAAATTGACGTGATCACTCAAGGGATGAACCTAGTTTCAAATGTGGTTTTCTCTGGTGCCAACTGGGAACACTCTCTCACCGTGCATAGGCGAACTAAACCTGGGACTTCAAAGTTACAACCTGCCCAGCGTCCGTGAGGGAATCCACGGATGTGGAGACTTATGGAGGCTTGGTTTAGGAATTTCCGGTCCAATGAGACGGAATGCTCAAAGGAGGGTCCTTCCTTCACCAAGAGGCGTGTAAGATCTCCTAACAATGTGGGGAGAGGAGGTCTCCCAAACCAATGCAAATGGATGAATGCAAGCAATACTATGAAGCAATAACAACACAGAACAAAATGACGACCTGGGAAAGGTCGCTATATCAATAAATAGCGTCTGAGCCTCAGTCGCTAGTCACTGTGAACAGTGCAACCAGAATAAAAATGACGCCTTAAGGTGAGGCGCTTTATATAGAATGGACGCCTGGGAGCAGGGGCGTCAAATGGCAGTAATGAACATGAATAAACAACGATAATACAAATGACGCCTTAGAGTAAGGCGTTATTCAGGTGAAAGACGCCTTGATGTGAGGCGTTATACTTGAAAATGACGCCTCTGTGAGGGGCGTTAATTCCTTCTGTCTCCAGAAACAGTCCAACGGCCAGAAATCTCAAACAGGGATAATACCAATAGGAAGGAATGACACTCACAATCAAAATATCATGGCAATCAATAAAAGCATGAAAGGGGATATAGCATGCTCATCTCTCTTTTTTTTTTAAAGGATGGAATTTCTAAAAAGAATCTATCAAACTAACCAATCACATGGGCAGAGTGGTGCGTGGAGCACAAAAGGAGGTGCACCGTGGGTGCAAAAGGGGAGATGGCACACGTGGGTGCCCAAGAGGAAGGGTAATCAAAAGAAAAATAAAAGGGGTCCCACCGTGATCGCCAATTTGTAGATTCTAAGAAAATCCACGTAGAACAATAAAACAATAAAAGAATTAGAATTATGCAAGCACGAGGTGTTAGTAAGGAGAGTGATCGCCAGAGACGCGAGGGCCTCAAATGATATGAACAATAATAAAAGGGAGGGATCGCGAATATAAATACCTCAAATGTGGGGGAGATTGCGAGTGCATCTTTCTCTTCCGATCGGCCGGCCGATGAAGAGAGTTTTCCTTGATTGATTACCCTTGCAAAATTAACAAACACCAATAAAGAATATGGATTAGAACCAAGGTGAGTGTAGCATCAAATTCATAATAAAGATGAGCATGAAAATCATGTATAAGAACACACCTTGTTGGGTGTTACCCTTTAAAACCCCTATGCAAAGGGTGGGATAAAAACATATGATGAATGATATGAATAATAAGTGTGCAAGTGTTGCACTGTGAGAGTCTCAACGTGATTGAGAAGATGAAGTAACAGAATGATGCATGCAGATGCAGTAATAAGAATAGAGAAAAGTTTAAGAAAAGCTAAGAAAGCCTGTGGATGTTCCTGGCTGTAGATCAACGTTAGGGAGGAAGGCTCAAAAGAATGAAACTTGGATGCCGGGAGCCCTCCTCCTTGAGCCAATAGCCTAGTAGCACCTCCCTGCAAAAAATCAAAAAAAACCTCTCTCGAACGAGAGCCGCAGGGCTCTATTTATAGGGGAAAATGGAGTTTAAGTCCAACAACAATTAGGATAGCTTGGTTTTAGCAAGAGATAAACATTGGAAGGAGTCCCTCCTGTCATGGAAAGCCATTCCGAAGTTAAAAGGGGCTCAAAACGAGGAAAGAAGGAGGTTCTGGGAAAGTTTGGAATTCAACACGAATTGACGACTTGGAGACGGTCGTTTCTTAAAATGACGCCCGCGGAGGAAACGTCAATTTAAGAATTGACGACTTGCACAGGGGCGTTATTTATAATTTAACACGAATTTCGATCGGATCCAAACTCTCAAAACATAGCAATGAAAATGACGACCGACACAAGGGCGTTAATTGAAAATGACGCCTTGCACAGGGGTGTTAATCAAAATGATAAAAAGCCAAAAAGAATGGACGACCGGGCATTCGGGCGTCAATTAAATTGACGTCCGATTTAGGGTGGTTAATTCAAAATATTCAAAACATGGCCATTTTTCATTTCTCAATATTATTTTCCCATTTTTTAGGTGGAGGTGCATCTCACTGTGCTGATTCCAATTACTATTTTTTCGTATTTTTCTGACACTCGGAAGGCCACCAAATCACCCATGGAAGAGGGTCAAAAATAATATTAAAAAATTAATTTGAAATTGACGCCTTCAAGCATGTCGTTATTTCCATTTTTTTAACTTTTATTTTATTACAAATCAAAATAACGTCCCTTGTTAAGTCGTTAATTCATAAAAAAATCTGAAAAATTCTCAGAAAAATCGAGAAAAATGGGAAAATGAAAGGAAATCACGCCTAATGGAGGTGGCGTCAATTTTTTAAGAAACGTCCTAGGCTAAGCCGTTATTTAAAAGACGTCCCACGTCAAGTCGTTAATTCTGAAAAATTCATAAAAATAGAGAAAAATTCCCAAAAAATCTAAAAAAAATAGGGAAAAATAAGAAAAGGGAGAAAAAAGGGAGAAATCCAAGAAAAGTGAGAAAAACCACTCAAACACAGTTAATTTGATGATCAAATTGGGGCATTACAAGGTAATATGAGATGCACTCACAGTAACGTCAATTTTGACGTATCTACATTATGATGAGTAGGTATTAGGTGTTAATGAGTTGTCTTTTGGTTTTCCCTAAAGAGTCTATAAAAGGTCATGTAACTCTTCTTTAGAATACAATATAGTTGAATCAAAACTTTTGGAAACCACCTCCAACGTGAGGCCCATACCCCCACCCCCTACCTCTCTCTAGGAGTGGATTCTCCTAATTCTCCCTCTCTCCATTTTTCCCACGTCTCTCCCTTTTCCCTCCCTCTCTTGGCAAAGGCCTTCACTCCTCCCCTCCTACGTCTCTCTCTCCACCTTCCCTCTCACTCATTCCCTCATCTCCTCTCTCCTTCGATCTCCTTCTCCTCCACCATCTCATTTCCTCTGAGACCACAACACTCCGCACACCGCAACGCCCCTTCACCTCTCCGTGAGCCTCTCGATCTCCCTCGTCTCTCTCCCTCTCTCTAAATATCCCACAGTCAAGGCCACCAACCGGCCTCTCTCCCCCTCCTTCTTCATCTCAACAGCATTCCTGCTCTCCCCTTCCCTCTATACCTCCGGGTTCCCTCACATACACTCCGGTTCACCCTCACCATCTCCTCTCTTTTGCACACGCCGCCACCGCGGGTTCCCCGGCTCCCCCTCTCATGCAGCGGACGACCCCGACGTTTTCCTCTCTCCCTCTCTTTCTGTACACACCCCCATCCCCTCTCTTCCTATCTTCTATATTCACACACATCCGCACTCATCGTAGGCCAACCTCTCGCCCTCTCCCCTTCACCCACGCGCACACACTGCGGTGCACAACCCCCCCTCACACCATTGCCTCACTCTTTCTCTCTCTCTATCCCCACACATGCACACCTTCTCATCCCCGGCATCGCTAGTCTCTCTGCTCTTTTCGCGCACACCCACGCTCACGTAACACCACCCACAAGCCTCTTTCCTCCCTCTCCCTCACTCTCTCAAACCGTGAGACCGGCCCCCTGTTTGGAACAGGGGCACCGCCGGTGCCCCCATCTCCCTCCCCTCTCTCCCCTTACGGCCATCCCAACCCCCTTCTTCTCACCTCCCCCTCCCTTTCTCTCTGCTACACAACCATCGCGGCAACCCCCCCTCTCCCCCTCGGCCGTTTCACCTGCGGACATCTCCACTATCTTCTCCCTCTTCTCTAACTTCTCTCTCTAAAACAGCCCCTCTCCATCGCCATGCACGCTGCCATTCCTCTCCCCAGGCTAACTCATGCTCTTGCCCATCCACCTGTAGAGCCATGTAGCCCATATCCTCTCCCACACCCCTGCATAACCACCTGCCAGCACCCACACCCTGCCCCTACAGACGTCGGTTGAGCATCTTGCCCCTGCAAGCAGTCGTCGTCATGTTCAGGACCGTTGGCCACCCTCCTTTACTCCCGTTCTCCTGCCAAGGATCGGTACCACCCAAGTGATCCGCCACCACTCCAAACAAGCAGTTTACCACCACTAGAATGCCGCTATCGCGTCTGAGAACCCCACCCCACCATCCGTCGTTTTTCGACTCCGAGTAGAACTCCGTCGGCACCCCAATTTGGTTTCTACTGCGCCAGCGACAAAGCTCCACTCGGCGGCACCGGTGACCTGCTGACGCGGTCTGCTTCAGCATCCCCGATCGCTCTCGCTACCAGCCCCAATGGTAACATGTGCTGCTAAGGTGCAGTCTGGTGCGTCCATAGAGATGCTCTGGCCAGCCGGGAGTCTTGAGCAATGATACCTACCGAAGAACATCAACAACTTACGAAGAATATTGCGGCAAAGTGAGAAATGGAGACTGACTTGGAGATATTGAGAAAGAAATAGAAACATCAAAGACTCTCAAAATAAAATGACGATGCAATGCACTAGTGGTACCCCAGGCACATCCAAGGGTGTCGTTCACCCACTCAAAGGCGCAGGTTCAAATTTTACGAAGGGGATAGGAGTGCCTCATCTTAGCACTCTCTGCAAGGCCTGCCCGTACAACACGTGCATGGCTCACTTACTTATTCCCTTATGACTAATGATGAAGCATATTTCTTGAAAATAAGAAAGAAAATCATAGACTTGGGGTTGGTTTCACATCAAATGGTATCAGAGCTTAGGGAACCGGGTTGCTCCAACCAACTGGGATACTAAGCTACGAGGTTCGAGGTCGAACCTCCTCCAAGCAGAGGGGTTTGATGGGATCGGCAAGCGACTTCAACAAAACTATAAAATAGCTATTTATGTTTTAGTTGTCTCATGTTAATTGGGCCATATGTATGAGCCTAATGGGTCATGTTTTATGTTTATAGTAATTATGTCTACAATAATCATGTTAGAGCCTTTTTTTTTATTTTGTGTCTTTTAGTCTTCCCAAGAGAGTTATGATGAGTAGGTATTAGGTGTTAATGAGTTGTCTTTTGGTTTTCCCTAAAGAGTCTATAAAAGGTCATGTAACTCTTCTTTAGAATACAATATAGTTGAATCAAAACTTTTGGAAACCACCTCCAACGTGAGGCCCATACCCCCACCCCCCTACCTCTCTCTAGGAGTGGATTCTCCTAATTCTCCCTCTCTCCATTTTTCCCACGTCTCTCCCTTTTCCCTCCCTCTCTTGGCAAAGGCCTTCACTCCTCCCCTCCTACGTCTCTCTCTCCACCTTCCCTCTCACTCATTCCCTCATCTCCTCTCTCCTTCGATCTCCTTCTCCTCCACCATCTCATTTCCTCTGAGAGCACAACACTCCGCACACCGCAATGCCCCTTCACCTCTCCGTGAGCCTCTCGATCTCCCTCGTCTCTCTCCCTCTCTCTAAATATCCCACAGTCAAGGCCACCAACCGGCCTCTCTCCCCCTCCTTCTTCATCTCAACAGCATTCATGCTCTCCCCTTCCCTCTATACCTCCGGGTTCCCTGACATACACTCCGGTTCACCCTCACCATCTACTCTCTTCTGCACACGCCGCCACCGCGGGTTCCCCGGCTCCCCCTCTCATGTAGCGGATGACCCCGACGTTTTCCTCTCTCCCTCTCTTTCTGTACACACTCCCATCTCCTCTCTTCCTATCTTCTATATTCACACACATCAGCACTCATCGTCAGCCAACCTCTCGCCCTCTCCCCTTCACCCACGCGCACACACTGCGGTGCACAACCCCCCCTCACACCGTTGCCTCACTCTTTCTCTCTCTCTATCCCCACACACGCACACCTTCTCATCCCCGGCATCGCCAGTCTCTCTGCTCTTTTCTGCGCACACCCACGCTCACGTAACACCGCCCACAAGCCTCTTTCCTCCCTCTCCCTCACTCTCTCAAACCGCGAGACCGGCCCCCTGTTTGGAACAGGGGCACCGCCGGTGCCCCCATCTCCCTCCCCTCTCTCCCCTTGCGGCCATCCCAACCCCCTTCTTCTTACCTCCCCCTCCCTTTCTCTCTGCTACACAACCATCGCGGCAACCCCCCCTCTCCTCCTTGGCCGTTTCACCTGCGGACATCTCCACTGTCTTCTCCCTCTTCTCTAACTTCTCTCTCTAAAACAGCCCCTCCCCATCGCCATGCACGCTGCCATTCCTCTCCCCAGGCTAACTCTTGCTCTTGCCCATCCACCTGTAGAGCCATGCAGCCCATATCCTCTCCCACACCCCTGCATAACCACCTGCTAGCACCCACACCCTGCCCCTACAGACGTCGGTTGCGCCTCTTGCCCCTGCAAGCAGTCGTCGTCATGTTCAGGACCGTTGGCCACCCTCCTTTACTCCCGTTCTCCTGCCAAGGATCGCTGCCACCCAAGTGATCCGCCACCACTCCAAACAAGCAGTTTACCACCACTAGCATGCCGCTATCGCGTCCGAGAACCCCACCCCACCGTCTGCCGTTTGTCGACTCTGAGTAGAACTCCGTCGGCACCCCAATTTGGTTTCTACTGCGCCAACGACAAAGCTCCACTCGGCGGCACCGGCGACCTGCTGACACGGTCTGCTTCAGCATCCCCGATCGCTCTCGCTACCAGCCCTAGTGGTAACATGTGTTGCTAAGGTGCAGTCCGGTGCGTCCATGGAGATGCTCTAGCCAGCCGGGAGTCTTGAGCAATGATACCTACCGAAGAACATCAACAACTTACGAAGAATATTGCGGCAAAGTGAGAAATGGAGACTGACTTGGAGATATTGAGAAAGAAATAGAAACATCAAAGACTCTCAAAAGAAAATGACGATGCAATGCACTAGTGGTACCCCAGGCACATCCAAGGGTGTCGTTCACCCACTCAAAGGCGCAGGTTCAAATTTTACGAAGGGGATATGAGTGCCTCATCTTAGCACTCTCTGCAAGGCCTGCCCGTACAACACGTGCATGGCTCACTTACTTATTCCCTTATGACTAATGATGAAGCATATTTCTTGAAAATAAGAAAGAAAATCATAGACTTGGGGTTGGTTTCACATCACCCTGGGGGTCTTCTCTTGTCATCTGGGGGTGTCCTTTGAAGGACGGAGTGCTCCGGGATGCTGGGGTTAGCCCGTGGAGGCTTGTTGTCGTAGTGTTGTGGCCGCCGCTCGCAAGGTGTTCGGGGAAATTCTCGACACACCTTGGGTTGTCGATCGGCTTGGGTGAGTGACCGGTGGGCCTTGCATTTGGCCTTGGGCTAAGGGCAGGGGATCATATGAGCTGAGAGAGTGACTCCCGGGCGCATGGGCCCGGCTTCCATGGTGTGTGCCTCGTAACACGGCAAGTTGATGGCCAGTCCCGGGTTGGCCCGTGAACTGAATAGAAGTGGCTTATCGTTGCACATCCGAGGGTCTGGGATGGCCCCAACTTGCTGGAGGGTCGTCATGGGATGTAGCTGGAGTTCTGGAGCCGTTGGCTGGCCCCTGGATTGTTGTGGAATGACTGAGGTACGCGTGCCCACAAGGTGTTCAAAAAAATTCTCGACACGCGTGTATGGGCCGAGTACGAGCGCTATGGGATTCTAAGGCCCATGGTTGACCATGATGGGTTTCCCTTTGACCTTAGAAGGATGGATGGAGGTGTCTTGGGGGTAGTTCCCGGCCTCGTTGCTGGGTGCCATGTGTCGTGGCCTGTCATCGGAGCGCCCTCGGGTTGGCCCGGGTGGCCGTGTTTAACGCGGGTAAACCCGTAGGCTGAGTGATCGGGGATAACCCCAATCGGTTGTCGAAGTTGCCGTCAGTCACGGCTGGCTGGTTGGGTCCCTTGGTTGGGCCCGGTGGGTCTTAGAAGGGGTTGTGTAGCCCGCACATTAAAGGTGTTCGAGGAAATTCTCGAACCCTTATTTATCAATATTTCATTGGGGAATTGTCTAGGTACAACAAATGCCCCCCACGGCGCTTGCGTCAGAGGTGGAGACGAGGGCGTATGGCCCATGTGCTCCTCATTCTTGGTTGTTGTAGTTGTATTTTGACACTTCATGTGCCTTTCTTTTACTGTGCTATATATGTTGACCTTCTGGTATGCTTACCATTTTGTGCAATTTATTTTGCAGCTATAGCGAGATTCAGCGGAGATGAGCGAGTCCTGAGATGTGTGGCCCGAGAGGAGGACCGCTAGGTGAGGAGGATCGAGCGGCCCTTGCCTCCTTTTGGACCGCTTGTTGTTACAGCGACTAACGTGGACCAGCTTGATTTGGGGCGCACACTGGTAGCTGAGGGCCCCGTGGAAGAGGGGGCTAGTGGCGCCGGGACCGTGGAGGTGGCATGGATTTCAAAGGCAAACGGGATCTATTCTTATGATCGCACTGGAGGCTACCCGATGGAGTTTCCACTGGACCGCCATCTGTTCGAGTTCATCAGGGCCTATGTTCCGTTTGGGATGGAGGAGAGAGACTCTCGAGTTGCTGGAGAGCGCCGCTGACTGGAGCAGGCCATGCTGGTGGCCAGGGACAGCCTGCACGGGGTTACCCTCTACGGCTTCCCAAGTTTATCGATGGACAACTGGAGGCAGTGTCAGTTCCCTAGTGCTGAGTGCGTGGGTTTCTATAGCAGAGCAAACCAAATTAGGGTCCATGTCAGAGCATTGGGTCCCACTTCTTGGGACTTGCACGGCCACCACCGAGCGGAGACGGAGGGTACTCTGGGGTTGGTGCTGGAGCCGTCAGGGCTGCAATATGCAGGAGAAGGCTACGACAACCACAGCCTTCTAGATGGACGACCACAGCCTTCTAGATGGAATTCTGCGACAAACGGTTGTTAGCAGGTATGGCCGGTGGGCGGCGATCCCCTCGCACCGGTACCATCAGGGGGCGACCGAGTGGCTGATGGGGGTTGTGCATCACTACAGTGTGCTTCTAGACAGAGCTAACATTAGATATGACGTGACCGCAGCATTGTATGGCTACCCCTGCTACACGGGGCTGATACAGGCACTGGTAGTGCATTTCAACCGTCGATGGAACACAGTGGCGTCAACAAAGGGAGAGACTTCGCTGGATTTGTGGTCTCTGTTCAGGATTTCTGGACTGTCGATCAGCGGCGAGGGGTACGAGGAGGTAGTTGATGGGGCATCGGAGCTAGGCCATCAAATGTGTGGAGTGTGTATTTGTATTAATGTATTTGGTTTGTAATGTGTGTTTATTTTGGGTTTTATTTGGGTTACCTTGTAAGGCTAGTTATAAGCCATTGGGCTAAGTTCATTCAGAGTCCATTAGGGGGTTTATGTTCATATTGGGCCTTAAGGTCACTGAAAGCCCAATTGGGCCTCTCCCTCTCTCATGGGCTTCCTAGCTTGGAAGGCCCAATAGGCTGGTCAAGGGTCCATGGGCCCAATAGGTTGGTATTTGGTCCAAGGTAGAACTTGGACCAAGTTGCCATTCTGGACCAAAGGGAAGAGGGCGCCCCCTCTTTTGTCCCATATGGGTGATTTTTATATTCCCCATCCCCCTAATGCCTCTACCAACCCTAGATCTGAGGGTAAGATTGGTCATTTGTCTAGGGTTTCCAATTCATATAAAATGCTTGTATCTTTCATTTTCAAGGGAATTAATGAGAAGAAATCAAAAAATTCCCCAAGAGCATTGGGCAGCCCTCTCCCCTTTTCTTCCTAGTAGCTGTGATTGTTGCATTCTCCAAGCTGTGAAGCCTTGATTCTGGGAGTGATTCCTACCTCTATCACTTTCACTGGATGTGACTTCCAGCCACCGCCGTCGCCGCCTCCGTTCGTGCCACCGTCGAACCGCCACTGCCCCATCTTTGGTCTGCTGTCCAAACCTGCGACCTACAGAACAGAAGCTCAAAGATTAGGTTGGTTCTCCCAATCCGATTATCTGATGGTCATCAAACTTTGATAGATCATACCCCTTGTTGTTACCTCATCCCAGTTTAAATTGCGTGTCAATCCACCACCGTTTGCTATTTTTCCCAGTCATTTAGTTCCACCCCTGACAGTTTACCAATCAGTAGATCTGCGGGATAGTAGCCTGTTGTTATATTTTTCCCACCCCCTTAGCCATCTCCAAAAATTACCAAACAATTCATGCTTGCCCTCGCTTCCCCCTCTATCCCCCAAAAAATCCCCAGGACCCATATGCACCACTTCCCTGTCGGTCAAAATTCATTTTTAGGCAGATTCTTGTCTGTCCTGACTGTCAGTAATCTGACCCAGAAGCAACAGATGTGCCACAGAGTTTTTCATTTCCAATCCGTTTACTGGATGGTTGTGAAATTCATATATGGTGTAGCCCTTTGAGTCCTCTTTCCAACGGTGCCAATTTCACTCCGATCCGCCTTCGGATCTGGGCGCAACAATTATTTTAGTGGAGGCGCACAGATCTGTTCTGAGTTTGGCCAGCAAGAGCAGTCCGCCGGATAATTCCTTAGAAAATACGCCGGCTCAGATTCAGTCGCCGCCGAGTTCAGAGATCGAAGAGAAGGATTCCACCGGCGTCGCAGCCAACCGCCTCGACCAGAAGTCGACCGGAAGCCACCATCCCAGCAGCCGAGTTCGCTTCCTGTCCAGCGAGTCGGAACAGTACCGAGTCGGACCAGCAGCCCGCCTCCGGCCGAATAGTCCTTCCGACTTGTTGCCCGTCAACCCGAGTTCGCTACTCTCGGGGCCCATGTGTAGCCCTTTACCTCCCTGCGTGGAGTGAGTAATAAAATCATTTCTGTAATTATTGTTAATTATTTGTACCGGGAGTACGAGTCTTAGCCGGGGCCGCCTTCCCCACGCCCGGAGCCTGGAGGTATCATTTCCGCTCCCTCACTCGGCATTCTGCTTACTTTGTATATTTCTATATGCCGTTGCTTGCATATGATAGGTTAATCTAGCTCGTTAAATAATTTCAATCACCGCTGCGAGAGAGAGCGAAACCCGTCCCGTGACCCGATCCGGGCACAAAAGAGAGTTGACCACCCTACCTCATTGTCGGTTTCTCAACCGCGCACATCCGCACGCTTCCCTCGCTAGGGACGAGTAGCGAGTTTGCCTAGAGTCCAAGGTTTGCAATCAAATTGGCGTCGAGTTGCGTCCCGTCCCGCATCAAATTGGTATCAGAGCGGGTTAGAGTCTAGGGTAGTCTTGTCTTAGGAGTCACATTGTCTTCCCATACCCGATATATTAAAAGGTGTCCCCGGAACGATAGGTTACGCCTATTGGGAAGGTAGCACACTTGCGTGAGTGCGATCTTCAGATCAAATCTCCACCATGTACCGGATATTGGTTGAGTCTAGGTTTGTAGTCAAGTTTGCATTCCAACTTTGCATTGATGTTGTAGGGTCGTGTCTAGTCCAATAGAGAGTTAGCCGGTCTTGTCACCGTGTGTCTTCATGTCCACTACCCGCCAGCCGCATGGCCGTTCCCCGAGACCGTGCGTCCGATTGGTCATCCATGGTGGCCCAATTCAATGCTCTCATGGCCCGACCCCTGGGTCTTGCCCCTATCATTCAACCACCGATTGACCCGACCCACATGTCCTCAAGTGGTTCGATCCCACACCCTAGCATTTCTACTGCCACTCTACCCAATAGGTCCACAACGAAACTCGATTTCATTTATATGGAGTCAGATAATTGAGTTTCTCTGGATATCGTTGAGTCCCTCTCCACGACTGGCGAGATTGTCCGCAAGGGCGATTTAGCCTTTGTCGAGTTCTAAAGGAAGATCGGCTCCAATCTTTACTTCAATGGCGCAAGGTGCAAAATCGGTACGCTAGCAGGACCATGTATTATATTAGGGTGACCATGGCTTGAAGAGAGGAGTACGACCTTTGACCCGGAGCGAAGGACCTGCACTTTACATCCTTCACACTTGCCTAGCGAGTTCACATTCCACAACATTTTGACAATCATACCCATAGATGACATTCAGTCAGTCATCCCAGTGTCGCCTGTCACCCATGTCATGCCAGTCATCCCAGTCGCACCAGTCGTCCCGGTTCCTCCAATTGCCCCGACCTTGCCTATCACTCAGGAGCTCGTAGACGACCATGAGCTTCCGCCCAGCCTAGTTTCCCACAATGGTCCTGACCAGTCTGCAACCTCTCTTTTACTAGTCACTCACGAGCAGCAATCAGCCGACCCTCTTATGCTTGTCCCTCCTACGGTAGAGCAGCCACTAGTGACTACCGTACCACTATCGACGCCCTATGTTGACACGGTATGGTCTGATTTCTGCTGCGCGTACGAGAGACGGCATCCGAACTTCCTTTTTGTCGTGCTTCACACCAAACGTCCGGATTACCTTCCCGTCACCCGCCTCCTTATCCTCTTACACTTCCATACCCGAGGACGAGTCTTCTCAAATCGGAGATGGTTGACGAGGGATGAGACTCACAGCATCAAGTTGTGGGTCAGTCTTTCTTTACACTTAGTGTACGTAGACGGTGTCCGTCATCCTTACCGAGTCTTCCTTAGTATGTCACTTGTGTTTGTGTCTCTTCATCGTCAATCATAGTATTACTATGAGTGTCTAAGTTTGCCTAGGGTCATGTATGGCCTAGGGTCATGTGTAACTCTTTGTTTCGTACAATCTGTGAGAGTCTGCATACGAGTCGGTCTAATGCAAGCTCGCAAGTGTCAGTCCCTGTCGAGTGTGAGGCAAGTCGGATCTCATGCGTACGTTGTAGACTTGCCAGAATTTGGGGTCAGCTCTACCACAATGTTTCGGATCTAGTCACATAAAGGGACCCAGCGGTGATTCCTAGTGAGTCATTGAGCTGTCTCCTTTCTTTGAGAGTGACCCCACCCCAGAGTGTCCACCACTAGCCTCATTCCCACAGCAGTGTGTGCATAAAGAACATATACGGGTTGAGCAGGTGACGATTACTAGGAGTGGAGTGTACCCGCGCTACCTGGTACGGTGGAGAGCACGGTCTACATCCGACAGATCCGCAAGAGCGATACATGCGCAGCCGCACCCCTTACTCGACGGGGTCGAGTTTCTCCCACCCGGGGAGAATTGATGGGGCATCGGAGCTCGGCCATCAAATGTATGGAGTGTGTATTTGTATTAATGTATTTGGTTTGTAATGTGTGTTTGTTTTGGGTTTTATTTGGGTTACCTTGTAAGGCTAGTTATAAGCGATTGGGCTAAGTTCATTCAGAGTTCATTAGGGGGTTTATGTTCATATTGGGCCTTAAGGTCGCTTAAAGCCCAATTGAGCCTCTCCCCCTCTCATGGGCTTCCTAGCTTGGAAGGCCCAATAGGCTGGTCAAGGGTCTATGGGCCCAATAGGTTGGTCTTTGGTCCAAGGTAGAACTTGGACCAAGTTGTCATTCTTGACCAAAGGGAGGAGGGCACCCCCTCTTTTGTCCCATATGGGTGATTTTTATATTACCCATCCCCTTAATGCCTATCCCAACCCTAGATCTGAGGGTAAGATTGGTCATTTCTCTAGGGTTTCCAATTCATATAAAATGCTTGTATTTTTCATTTTCAAGGGAATTAATGAGAAGAAATCAGAAAATTCCTCAAGAGCATTGGGCGCCCCTCTCTCCTCCTCTTCCTAGCAGCTATGATTGTTGCATTCTCCAAGGTGTGAAGCCTTGATTCTGGGAGTGATTCCCATCTCTATCACCTCCGCTAGATGTGACTTCTAGCCACCGCCGCCCCCGCCTCCGTTCGTGCCACCGTCGAACCGCCACAGCCCCATCATTGGTCTGTTGTCCAAACCTGCGACCTGTAGAACAGAAGCTCAAAGATTAGGTTGGTTCTCCCAATCCGGTTATCTGATGGTCATCAAACTTTGATAGATCATTCCCCTTGTTGTTACCTCCTCTCAGTTTAAATTTCCTGTCAATCCGCCACCGTTTGCTATTTTTCCCAGTCATTTAGTTCAACCCCTGACAGTCTGCCAATCAGCAGATCTGCGGGATAATAGCTTGTTGTTATATTTTTCCCGCCCCCTTAGCCATCTCCAAAAATTACCAAAAAATTTATGCGTGCTCCTCACTTCCCCCTCTATCCTCCATAAAATCCCCAAGACCCAGATCCACCATTTCCATGTCCGTCAAAATTCATTTTCAGGCAGATCCTTGTCTATCTTGACTGTCAGTAATCCGACCCAGAAGCAACAGTTGTGCCACAGAGTTTTTCATTTCCAATCCGTTTATTGGATGGTTGTGAAATTAATATATGTTGTAACCATTTGAGTCCTCTTTCCAACAGGGCCAATTTCGCTCCGATCCGCCTCTAGATCTGGGCGCAACAATTATTTTCATGGAGGCGCGCAGATCTGTTCTGAGTCAAGCCAGCAAGAGCAGTCCGCCCGATAATTCCTTGGAAAATACGTCGGCTCAGATTCGTCCATCGCCGAGTTCAGAGATCAAAGAGAAGGATTCCACCGACGTCCCAGTCAACCACCTCGACCAGAAGTAGACTAGAAGCCACCATTCCAGCAGCCGAGTTCGCTTGTTGTCCAGCGAGTCGGAATAGTACCGAGTCGGACCAGCAGCCCGCCTCAGGCCCGATAGCACTTCCGGCTTGCTGCCCGTCAACCCGAGTTCTCTACTCCCGGAGCCCATGTGTAGCCCTTTACCTCGCTGTGTGGAGTGGGCAATAAAATCATTTCTATAATTATTGTTAATTATTTGTACCAGGAGTACGAGTCTTGGCCGGAGTCGCCTTCCCCACGCCCGGAGCGTGGAGGTATGGTTTCCGCTCCCTCACTCGGCATTTTGCTTACTTCGTATATTTCTATATGCCGTTGCTTGCATGTGATAGGTTAATCTAGCTCATTAAATAATTTCAATCACCGCTGCGAGAGAGAGCAAAACCCGTCCCGTGACCCAATCCGGGCACGAAAGAGAGTTGACCACCATAGCTCATTGCCAGTTTCTCAACCGCGCACATCCACACGCTTCCCTCGCTAGGGACGAGTCTCGAGTTTGCCTAGAGTCCAAGGTTTGCAATCAAATTGGCGTCGAGTTGCATCCCGTCCCGCATCAGTAGTGATAGATGATGATAGGAATCAACACCGGGCACTAATATTTTATTTTTGCATTTGTATCCTTTTGTTTACATTTATATCCTTGGCTAATTGGGTTTGCAATTGTAAGGCATTATAAGCCAAAGGGTTAGTCATTAGAAATATTTGGGTTTCTTTGCAAAAAGGCCTTTGGGTTTCTATGTAAGATGTCAGCAGGTCCAGTAGGGCCCCCACCCTCTTTCCCAGTGGTCCACCTATGATCTAGAGCCCATGTGAGGCTAGTTCAAAGTCCAAGATTGGACTTGGACCAAGGGGGGACAAGGTGGAAGAAAATTTAAACTTGGAGCAAGCAAAGTCCAAGATGCTCCCCCCTTTAATATAGTTTATCCATGTTGTATTTTATTTCATTTGGTCATTTGACCACATGGGGGATTAATTATCTTATCCCTAGTTTATCCCTCCCTAACCCTAGATCTGAGGGTAGTTTATGTCTATTTTCCATTTCTATATAGCCCATGTATTTTGTGAATTCCTTAGCAATTAATGAAGAAAAATCCCATTTGTTGCTCCATTTGCCCAAGGGCACCCTCTCTCCCCCTTGGAGCTGTGATAGCTCTGAACTTTCAGAGGTGTGAAGCCTCCCCACCCCCCCCCCTCTCTGAGTGAGAATGATGTGACATGACCAATTGATGTGACACGACCCCTCGGACCTAGATTTGCAAGCAACTGAATCAAACGGCGGACCCACTCAAGCGGGTTCACCCGCGTCGCGCACACCCGGGTCCGTAGGTGGACCGGCGATAGTGGAGAGGGTCCGAAGTGGGACCTCGCCTTTTGGAGGATTTGACTATCTTGGGCTGAACCCTTAAGGGCCTGGGATGCCCAATTCCATGGGCGGCCAGCACGCCAAGGGCGTGGGTTGTAGGGTTGCTCTCTCAACTGACTCCGCGGTGGTCGCTCAATTGGATGGTAGATTCGGGCCGGGCACTCGCCTCACCACCGACGAGCAACTTAGAAGCAATACAAATGAAGTAAGGAATGCCAGCAAAGAGAAGTGACCAGAAGCTCACTTGATCGGCGTGAATACACCGATCCCGGCCAGAGACGAGGGCGAGCGGGGAGGCGTGGGCTACCCGCACGCCGCGCCGATGATGCTTCAGCCGATGACCTGCTAGTACAATCACTACGCCCTCGTAGAGGAGGTGGACTAGGGGTAGGGGTAATCCAATTACAATCAAAACTACCTCCACGCAGGGAGGGGCGGTCAGCCGGCCAGGTGGGATAGGGAGGAAAGCTAAGGAAGAAGCCGATTGGTCCCTTAGCCGGTTCTGTCTGCTTCTGTGACTGCCTAACAGGTACTCGCTGTTGACGCTGCCACGGGTTCTCCCTAACTTGGAATTCATCAAAACCAGTGCTGAATCTTCACTAACTGAGCCAGGAGGGCTCCTGAATTTTCTTGTGAGTTCTGGATGTCGCCAACGGCCGGGGCCGAATCTGGAACTGGACTGTTCTGTTCTGGCTCGGATTGACTCCAGAACTCTATAGCAGGATAAAGAAGCCGCCACGTACACTCCCGAGCTCCGAAGGTGATGTAGCTTATATTGACACGACCGTGGGAGGATCCTCTTTGAGCAGCAACCAAAGAGCCCACCAGAGGAGGTCGGAGCAGGGAGATAGGGCTCATAGAGTGAAGGTGGGTCAGTTCAGGCCCTGACTGGACTATCCTGCGCACCTCGGGGAGAAAAATTGGAACTCTATGGTCCGAGATCCAAATGGCTCACTTCTTGTTGGTGCTGACAGAGGTCTTGGAGGAGAAGACCTCAGCCAAAAATCACTTCCAAAGTCATCCAGGAGCAGCCGTGGTCGTGTCTACACTTGGGCTCAGGTTCTCTGCCAGAGCAGCTTTCCGCAGTCAGGGGAGAATGGCTCCTCTGGGCAGCAGCAATGTCGGATCCCGGCGAAACCACCTCACCTGCGAAGCTGCCTCGACGAGCTTTTCAGAAATGTATGGCACGCCACCTGAAGATGTGTGATGACTCCGGGGAAGGCTCTGCAATTCGCTGGTACTTCTGCTTCTACTGCTGGACTGGGTAGCAATGGTAGATAGGGAAGGATAAAGGGGGAGAGGAGTGGGAGGACGGGTGGGAAGGGGCTGTGGGCTTTCCCTGGTTGGGAGGGGAGGTGGGGAGGGTCACCACAGGTTGGAGAAGGGGGGGAGAAGGTTGGAGGGGGCGAAGTTAGCAGAGGAGGGAGATGGGGTCGAAATCTGCTAGGGCTGGGAGAGAGGAAGGGGCACAAGTGACCCTTGAGGGAGGGAGGATGTGTTTGAATTGGGTCTTAATGGTGGGTGATCAATGGTACTCTTGGGGATGGGAAGGGGTGCCTGGGGAGTGTGAAAGGGTGTCTTGGGGAGTGGTGGTCTTCCTTGGGAGAGGGAGGTGACTCTTGGGGATTGTAGGTGATTAATGGGGAAGTAATGGAAGTGGGAGGGATTTGAGGAGTCAATGGTGAGGTGGCATATGAGGTGGCAAGTGATGGTGATGTGGCAAGAGGAGAGAGGATGAGGTGGGGCTGATGTGGATGAGGGAGGAGAGAGACGAATTTCAAAATTGGGGGTGGGGGAAGAGAGAGAAAGGGTCGCCCCCTTCTTGGAGTGGTAGAGAGAGAGGGGGGGAGAGAGGGGGATTGGGAAAGAGCTTCTCACTCTTGGAACACTCAACTGGATTTCAAATTTTCATTCAACTATTCATTAGCTCTCAAATGAGGGAATGGGATCCTATTTATAGGAAACCCACATTTTACAGAAAGTCCCTGACTTTTGGACAAATAACACTAAACCAAGGGGAAGGGGGGCCCTGGGCCTAGCCCATATAATTGGGCCTATTAACCTATCAAACCAACATAATGACTCAAGACTTAGGTAAATAACTACCTAACCTAGGTATTGGACTCAAATAAAAGGAAAATTACATGATAAGACTCAAATAAGCAAATGAAAAATACATCATATGACCTGAAATAAAGCGGCGAACAAGATGTAGCACTACCGGTGATCATCAGGAATCTCAAAAAAATGTGGAGTGGTCGGAGATGTCCCCATCATACCCCCGGGGTGTGGAGAACTCGACTCCGTCGAGTATGGGACCACCGGGGGGGAAAGTGGTCCTCCAAAGCAGCTCGGGGCGAACCACGACCTCCAAACTCAACCCTGGGTCCTAGCCGGGGGACGGCTCTTCCGCCTCTCAAGGTGGCTTAGGCACACCCTCTTACTAGCGATGGTACCCTACTTGCCTAGTATTACTTCTGTGTGCACACGTCGGACTCTAAGGCTGATATATGGACGCTCTCGGAGGGTATCACTCCCAAAGGTGGGGGTAGGCTCAAGGTGCTCACTGGGTTCCACCGCGGTGCCCATATAGGGTGCTAGATCCACCGCACCGAAAGTGGGGTGTATCCCAAAACCCATTAGCAAGTCCAACCTGTAAGCCAGGTTGTCAAAGTCACTCGGAACTTGGCAAGGTCCAAGTCCTCATGCCCTCAAGTTGGAGGTGACTCTAGGGTAGAGCCACTCCAATGCCACCATCGATAGGTTGCCTACTTGGAATTCCAAGTGGCGCTCGCGAGCCTTTGCCCGCTCTTTGTGAATCTCACCGCTCGTTGCGATTTGCTTGCGTGTATGCTCCGCATTATGATGAGGTGAGTGGTTGTGAAAGTAGGTAGTGTGCAAAGGTGGACCGAGGAAAGCATAAATTGACCTATCATGCTTTGATGCCATGTGGAGCTTGATGAACTTAGGTGGACCGGGGCACCCACAAGTGGCCCTATCATGCATGGACTTCATAACAATGGTTGGAGGGCCGGGGCATCCGTAGGGGAATCTATTGCGCATGGGTATAGCAAATGCCGGGGGTCCTGCACATCGGTGAATGCTCCTACTATGCTTAAGACCCATGATGAATGAAGGTGGACCATTACATCCGAATATGGACCACTCATACTTCCTACTTGGCATGTGGGTGATATGAATGAATGGACCCAACATAGTGTTCATGCCAAGTGGTGTGGTAACCCTAGACACATGCACGCTTATCCCAAAGGTGAATTCCTTGTGTATAGGTGTGGGACAGCCTTTGAACTTCCATGTGAAAGGGTTGAAGGGATCTAGGAAGGTGGATATGGGGTGGGGCACTTCCTCGATCTCTAGGCGGGTGTTGTCTAAGGTCATGGTTGCTATGGTGTAACCTAGGTCATTGTTGAGGTGGGCTTGGTCCAACATGGTGGGTGTGGGTAGGAAAGGGTGGGTGGTAGGTGATGTGGGTGGGTCACATGGGTACTCGAGCTCCCAAAGGAAGGGGTCAAAGGGGTCGTGGAATGGTCTTCCTAGAGGGAGGCACTCTATGTCTTCAAGGTTCCCAAATGGTGAGTCATCCTCCTCCAAGGTAATTGGGCCAAGGTCTCTAGTGGGTTGGCCAATCAAATCAATTGGAACCTCAATGGGTGGGGAGTGGGCCAAGATGGGTTTCTCATCCTTGGAGAGAAAGAGGAGGATTTCACTCGTATAATGGCCACTAGTGTAGATGGAGGTGATGGAACCGGTGGTGGGGTATGCTAGGAAGATGGTGCTAGACTCAGATGGTCCTATGGCTACCATTTCGGTCGGGTGGACTTGCCATTGTAAGCAGTCCACTAGGTCCCCTAAGTCTTCCACAAGGTAGGAGGTTTGAAGTGTGACATGGGAAGATCGTGTAACGACCAGAGAATCCGATTATCGGGAAGGCCCGATAATCCGAGACTCGTACCGCCGCCCACGAGCCGGGAGGGCTCGGAAGGGCTAAATGGAGTGTGGAGGCACAAAGAAATAGAAAATAAAGCAGAACAACCCACAACAACAAGCTGAAAGAAAGAACAACCACAGCTACAACAGAGTCCAGTCCAACAGAAAGTACAGTCTAAAGCAGTAAAACGTACCACATGCCAAGTGAACACTCGGCCCGGCAAGCTGGCAACTGAGAACCTCCGCTCCGCACCCTCGAACCTCGAGGAAGGACCGCCACACCTGAAAAGCAGGGAATGAGTCTCCAGAACAGAGACTCAGCAGGGATCCCGCGGAACCCCAACCGGAAACAACGGCGGTAGCGGAAAGGAGAGCTACAACTACAGTAGGAACAGCAAACCGGCGGCCGGTCAAAAACTCGGCACTACAGCTACTCCTACTGCCAGAAGGTAGACCTCGATCACGCAGTCGAAGCTACCGAACCACGCTAGTACCACCTACCGAAGTAAGAACACACGGCAACCACGCCGTAGAGGCCTGTCCCCCGGACACAGCCGACCTGGACACGTTGTCCAAGGTGCAACCCCGACCATCCGATCGCGGGTACCGCACAACAAGACCCAACCTCGGTAAAGCCACTAGCACTAATCTTATGACGCGAAAACCAACACACGCGTCACGGCGAACCAACCGAAACTCAACGGTCAACACGACCGAAACCCGAAGGTCAAAGTCACGGAAACTGACAGTCTGTCACTCCGTACTTGACAGGACTACCACCCACTAGAAGCACAGCCGGTAGCGTCCCCTGACATCTTACACCGCACCGTAGGTGAACCACCTGACGTGGTAGGTCCTACCCGAGGCGCGAACACCGTACAAGTAACCACAAATAAGTGACTAGCTGGGGTCACGCCCGTCGACGTGCGTCCACTGTCCCCAACCACGTGTGCACACACAGACCACGCGTCCTAGGTCTGGCCCTCTGACTGGTTTTCCCCTCAGCCGGACTCTGGCTGCAAGACGTGGGGCCCGACGGAAACCAGTCTAAAACCGCCCTCAGGGTAAGCCCGTACACCACTCCCTGGTGCGACCAGCACACGCGTACTGGTAGGCTACGACTAGTGGAGGGTCACAGAAGGAGTAGACTCTCAACTCAACGGAAAACAACGTCCGAATCTGACGACGTACGGGGACCACCCCACGTATCGGCCCCGTCGCACGGTGACCACAGTCGGAGAAGAAACGGGACTCACAGTCCACGGCCACGCACGCACCGTGGGCTAGAGTCGAGAAAACTCAAGTGGCGCTAAGCCACTGGACTCTGGACAGTCCTCCAGACGCACTACACCCAACGGTCCTTGAGTCACAAGACTCGGGGTCAAGATCGTTGTACGCAACAGCACAAGGCCGTCAATCTAGTCCAATCTCTAGGTCTAAAACCACGGTAGCACAAGTACCGAGACAACTCACGAGTCGCCAAGACCACTCCCTCGGGAAGGGAGCGCAAGGGACCAAGGCCACCCACACGGACCACACGAAAAACATAGAAGCACGATTCCCAGGGCAGCACACAAGCCACCACGACGATTTCCCATCTTGTAGCAAGCGGGAAACCTCCAGCCCCAAGCTGGATAACTGGACTCGCAGTCCAAGGCCAAACACGTGGCCCACACGGGAATCACCTTCCAAAGAAACTCACAATATGCGGGGGAGATCCCACCGCACACACACCGATACACGGTGACTCTATCGAGCGAGAACACGGAAACCCGAAACGCCTGAGGTCACCCGGACCCAACAAGCCTACGGGCATGCTTATCGAGGTAACACGGCACCTCCAGACACCCCTAAACACGGACACGAAACCCACGGGGTGCCCGAGACACACACGGCCCAAGGGGAGCACGATCAACCGCAAACCACCCGCCCCGGGTAGCCCGGCTGCTCACCTCCATGAACGCGCTATAGGTGCATAGCGCGTTCAGGAAGAACGCGCTATATACACCTAGCGCGTTCAACAAGAACGCGCTACAGGTCCATAGCGCGACCAGACCAGGTCGTGCTATGATCCTATAGCGCGACAACAAGAACGCGCTGGGGCCCTATAGCGCGATGGCAACCACCAAACTGTTCATCTTCTCCGATGAACGCGCCCTGTCGGGGCAGCGCGACTATCAAGAACGCGCTACTGGAGCATAGCGCGTTCTCAGTCCGCGCACGAAAATGGTGCAAACCGCGGGAAAAACCATTCCACGCCCCATTCACCCCCAGGTGAAGGGGAAACAAAAGGGGAAACCTTCCCCAAGCCCCTAGGCATGCATCTAAACCCCTGGATCGCCCGAAAACACAGTAAAACGAGAGATCCGACTCACACCTCAAAAACATGCATTTTCCCCAAAACGCCCCGTTTAGCCCGCTCGGCTCGCCACGGCCTACAAAACTCGCAGGAACTGAAGTGCGTGGGTTGAGGGTCCATCTCCCTACCTCCACCGAAGATTCGACGCACCGTGGACGCCGATCCACGAAGAAACACCATTCAAACCCTCGCCGGTTCACGATCCCACGAACCGCCTCCACCATCGCGATCATCGTCCCGAGCCCGTCGCCCCACATCCCACGAACCACGCCGCCCCGCCCTCACCGCCTCCGTCGACCGCCCGGAGTGAGAAGGGGAGAGGAGAGAACGTGAGAGAAGAGAGAGGGAGGGAAGAGAGAAATGAGATGGGAGAGAGAGAAAAGGTTATATATATAGAAAATCTAGAAATTCTCAAAAATACCGAAAAATAGGAAACCACATTTCCGCGATCCTCGGAACGCACCGGTCGCAACGGTACCACACTCGCCTAGGTGAACGGCCCGGTTCACCAGCAACGAGGTTCCGAAGGAATTACCGAAACACACACCGGGAATCGGAAAACACACGCGGAAAAGTTGCGGAACGCTTCCGGGCCTCCGAAACGACTCTGGATGGCGCCGATCCGAACACGAAAGATGTCCGAAACAAAATTTCGGACACAACGGAGCCAGACACTCCGAGAAATCAGATCCAGGATCCACGAACAAGGATCCAAAATAACCGGGGCATTACAGATAGGGTGGGCACAATTTGGGCTTGATATCCCAAGGGTGAGAGGTAGGGTGGTGAGCTAGGAACGGTGGGGCCCCGCTTGAGCCATTGGAGTATGGACTCATTCATGGCGATAGTGTGCGGCTCATGAGGACCCGGACTAGGAGAGGTGGGTGGAAGTGGGGGGTCTAGGATGTTCTCTATGGTGGGAGGTGGATCTGGATTGGCATCCATCTCCACTTGGGTATGAGTGTGGGACACAACTTCCAAGGATACTGGGGTAGGAAAGTCTATGGTGGGTGGAGTGATAATGGTCAGTGCATGGTACTCTCGGGGTGGTGAATATGGGTGGACTTGGGTTGGGCTTGGTCGGGGAAGTTCTTGGGTTGGAGTTGGGGTCGGGGGTGGAAGATTGGTTGGTTGAAGAGGTTTGGATTGGGGTGCATAGATCTTTTTAAGATCGGCCCTCATTTCATCCCAAGATTCAATGGGTGCTTTCCCTTTGGCTTCTCTCAAACCTACAATGTTCTTCCATTCTTTCCTAGCTTGGCGCCAGAGCAAACTCTTGGCATAGTTGACTTGCATAGGCCCTGATAGAGTGAACCCCCCAAAGTGTAGATCTATGGAGTCCTCCCACTCTAGATATATACTAGGGTGGGTTCCGTCAAACACAAAGGCTTCTAATGGGCCTAAGAGTGGCGAATATGCCAAGTATGAGGTAGTCATGATGGTGGACAAGGGTGATGCATGCAATGGCCCTAGGACAAGACTTAGTAGAAATAAGTCTAGAACTTGCTCTGATACCAAATTGATGTGACATGACCAATTGATGTGACATGACCACTCGGACCTAGATTCGCAAGCAATCGAATCGAATGGTGGACCCACTCAAGCGGGTTCACCCGCGTCGCGCACACCCGGGTCCGTAGGTGCACCGGCGATAGTGGAGAGGGTCCGAAGTGGGACCTCACCTTTTCGGGGATTTGACTAGCTTGGGCTGAACCCTTAAGGGCCTGGGATGCCCAATTCCGTGGGCGGCCCTTGGCTGTAGGGTTGCTCTCTCAACTCACTCTGCGGTGGTCGCTCAATTGGATGGTAGATTCGGGTCGGGCACTCGCCTCACCGCCGATGAGCAACTTAGAGGCAATACAAATTAAGCAAGGAATGCCAGCAAATAGAGGTGACCAGAAGCTCACCTGATTGGCGTGAATACACCGATCCCGGCCAGAGAAGAGGGCGAGCGGGGAGGCGTGGGCTACCCGCATGCCGCGCCGATGACGCTTCAGCCGATGACCTGCTAGTACAATGACTACGCCCTCGCAGAGGGGGTGGACTAGGGGTAGGGGTAATCCAATTACAATCAAAACTACCTCCACGCAGGGAGGAGCGGTCAGCCGGCCAGGCGGGATAGGGAGGAAAGCTAAGGAAGAAGCCGATTGGTCCCTTAGCCGGTTCTGTCTGCTTCTGTGACTGTCTGATAGGTATTCGCTGTTGATGCTACCACTGGTTCTCCCTAACTTAGAATTCATCAAAACCAGCCCTGAATCTTCACTGACTGAGCCGGGAGGGCTCCTGATTTTCTTGTGAGTTCTGGATGTCGCCGACTGCCGGGGCCGAATCTGGAACTGGACTATTCTATTTTGGCTCGGATTGACTCCAGAACTCTGCAGCAGGATGAAGAAGCCACCACGAACACTCCCGAGCTTCGAAGGTGATGTAGCTTATATTGACACGACCATGGGAGGATCCTCTTCGAGCGGCAACCAAGGAGCCCACCAGAGGAGGTCGGAGTAGGGAGATAGGGCTCGTAGAGTGAAGGTGGGTCAGTTCAGGCCCTGACTGGACTATCCTGCGCACCTCGGGGAGAAAAATTGGAACTCTATGGTCCAAGATCCAAATGGCTCCCTTCTTGTTGGTGTTGACATACGTCTTGGAGGAGAATACCTCAGCCAAAAATCACTTCCAAAGTCATCCAGGAACAGCCGTGGTCGTGTCTGCACTTGGGCTCAGGTTCTCTGCCAGAGCAGCTTTCCGCAGTCAGGGGAGAATGGCTCCTCTGGGCAGCAGCAATGTCGGATCCCGGCGAAACCACCTCACCTGCGAAGCTGCCTCGACGAGCTTTTCATAAATGTATGGCACGCCACCTGAAGATGTGTGATGACTCCGGGGCAGGCTCTGCAATTCGCTGGTACTTCTGCTTCTGCTGCTGGACTGGGTAGCAATGGTAGATAGGGAAGGATAAAGGGGGAGAGGAGTGGGAGGACGGGTGGGAAGGGGCTGTGGGCTTTCCCTGGTTGGGAGGGGAGGTGGGGAGGGTCACCACAGGTTGGAGAAGGGGGGGAGAAGGCTGGAGGGGGCGGAGTTAGCAGAGGAGGGAGATGGGGTCTAAGTCTGCTAGGGCTGGGAGAGAGGAAGGGGCACAAGTGACCCTTGAGGGAGGGAGGATGTGTTTGAATTGGGTCTTAATGGTGGGTGATCAATGGTGCTCTTGGGGATGGGAAGGGGTGCCTTGGGAGTGTGAAAGTGTGCCTTGGGGAGTGGTGGTCTTCCTTGGGAGAGGGAGGTGACTCTTGGGGTTGTGGGTGATTAATGGGGAAGTAATGGAAGTGGGAGGGATTTGACGAGTCAATGGTGAGGTGGCATATGCGGTGGTAAGTGATGGTGATGTGGCAAGAGGAGAGAGGATGAGGTGGGGCTGATGTGGAGGAGGGAGGAGAGAGAAGAATTTCAAAATTGGGGGTGGGGGAAGAGAGAGAAAGGGTCGCCCCCTTCTTGGAGTGGTAGAGAGAGAGAGAGGGGGGGAGAGAGGGAGAATGGGAAAGAGCTTCTCACTCTTGGAACACTCAACTGGATTTCAAATTTTCATTCAACTATTCATTAGCTCTCAAATGAGGGAATGGGGTCCTATTTATAGGAAACCCACATTTTACAGAAAGTCCCTGACTTTTGGACAAATAACACTAAACCAAGGGGAAGGGGGCGCCCCTGGGCCTAGCCCATATAATTGGGCCCATTAACCTTTCAAACCAACATAATGACTCAAGACTTAGGTAAATAACTACCTAACCTAGGTATTGGACTCAAATAAAAGGAAAATTGCATGATAAGACTAAAATAAGCAAATGAAAAATACATCATATGACTCGAAATAAAGCGGCGAACAAGATGTAGCATTGTCGGTGATCATCAGGAATCTCAAAAAAAATGTGGAGTGGTCGGAGATTGCCCCATCAGAGAAGCTCGGCACCGCTGCCGCCGCCGCCATCGAGCCTCCATCACACCACCACCGCCGCCTCGTCGGAGTTCTGTCCACTCCTGGATAGAAGCTTGAAGCCAAACTTTTATCTCTCAATTAGAAAATCTGTTTGAGCTCCAATTTTGAGGGTTTGTTCCTTGTATCATCTCCCAACCCCAGTTCAAATTTCGTGTCATTTCGCCTTCGTTTAGTATTTTTCCCGTAATTTTATTTCCACCCCTGACAGTCTGCCCATCAGCAGATCTGCGGGATAGTCTCCTGTTGTCGTATTTTTCCCCCACCCTTAGCCATCTCTAAAAATTCTCAAAAAAATCATAGTGTTCCTCGTGTTCCTCACATCCCCCTCTTCCACCCATAATTTTCTCAGAGTCTAGATCTATCATTTTTAGGTCGGTCAAAATTTATTCTCAAGCAGATCATGTTGTGTCCTGACTGTCTGTAATCTGAGTCAGTAAAAAAACCTTGGGAACAGTTATTTTCATTTCTAATCCATCTACTAGATGGATCTGAAATAATTATATGTTGTATCCCTTTGAGGCCTCTATCCATCGGTACCCATTTTGCCTCGATCCGACATCAGATCTGGGCATAAAAATTCTTTTCGTGGAGACACGCAGAACTGATCCGTGAACAGGCCAGCAAAGGCAGCAGCAAGTTAATTCTTGCAAAAATTACTTCAGCGTCGATTCAGCTGCCGCCGACTTCGGGGATCGAAGAAGAGTTGTCCATTAGCGTCCCAGCCAGTCGCTGCAGCAAGGATTCGACCGAAAGCCGCCGTCCCAATTGCTGAGTTCCCTTGCTGTACCGAGTTGGAACAGTATCGAGTCGGAACCGAGTCGGACCAGCAGCCCGTCTCCGACCCGATAGCCCTTCTGACTTGCTGCCCGTCAACCCAAGATCATTATTCCCGGGTCCCATTGTATCCCTTTACCTCCCTGCGTGGAGTGGGCAATAAAATTCACTGCTGTAAATTATTGATAATTACTGTACCGGGAGTTACGGTTCTTGGCCGGGGTCGTCTTCCCCGCACCCGGAGCGTGGAGGTACACTCACCACCTTCCTCTTTTGGCATTTGCTTTACTCGTATATTTTTGAATGCCGCTGCTAGAGTGATATGATAACTAGCTCGTTATATTATTTCAATCACCGCTGCGAGACAGTGAGTGTGACCCGTCCCGTGACTCGATCCGAGCACGCGGAAAAGCCGATACCCGAGACTCAATGTCGGTGTCTCAACCGCGCAGATCCGCACGTTTCCCTCGCATAGGGTCGTCCGCGAGCTAGAGTCCCAGGTTCGCGTCCCGTCCCGCATCAAATTGGTATCAGAGCGGAAGGTTGAGTCTAGGGTAGTCGTTGTTTAAAAAAGAGAAAAAAAACAAAAGGTGCCTAAGTCTGTCCAAGGTGTCACATTGCACCCTATATTTGGTATATCGAAAGGTGTTGCCAGAATGATAGGTTACGCCTATCGGAAAGGTAGCAGCCTTGCGTGAGTGGATCTTCGGATCAATTAGCTCTGCCAAGTACCGTCAATTGGTTTAGTCTAGGTTTGTAGCCGAGTCTTCATTCCAACTGTGCATTGTTATTTTTGGGTCGTGTCTAGTCCATTGTCTAGTCCGTTAGAGAGTCAGTTTGTCTTGTCTCCCTGTGTCTCCATGTCCAACATGTAGTCTCCCCTTCCCCCAGTTTCCAATGGATTCCCGGTCACCCAGGCGATATAACCGTTGGCACACCCATGGGCTTGGAAACCATCCTATCTCCTTCATTAGGCCCGAAGCCTCAGACTTTTGTGGCTCCAAAGTTCTGAGCGACTACTTACATTGGGAAGCCGCCATGGATAAATATTTTGATTATTACATCATGTCCGAGGCCAGGCAATTCTCTTTTGCCAAGGATAGGCTTCTTCACAAGGCTGCCGAGAAATGGAGAGACATTGAATGCTTGAGGCAGACTAGGAGGCAATGGCCCATTAAGTCATGGTGGGATATGAAGAAAGAGCTTAGGAGAGTCTATCATCCCCACCCAGTCACCTCCCACCGGTCCCACCCAATCACCTCTAGCCTTCCCCACCCGGTCACCTCCAACCGACCCCACCCAATCACATCCAACCAAGTGGGTCATAGTCAGAGGCAAAGAGCCCCACACTTAGATGAGCCCCAACCCAAGCCTAGGCCGGTTGAGTATGAGCAATCGAGTGATTATGGGCGAGTCCATCACGATACACCTACTCCAAACCCCACCATTGCCAAACTTTTCAAAATCATTTTGGATAGGGTGGATAGGATGTGTACCCAGATTGACGGATTCCTGCCCGAGCTTAAGGAGGTAGCAGTCGGTAGTCCTAACCCGGCGCCATCTACGGTGCCATCCCCAAGTCCTCTCCCCATCATGGAGGTTTCCCCACCCGTGAGAGCTCCGTTGCCATTACCCTCACCTTCTAATCTTTATTCGGAGCCACCTCAGCCGGAGCCACCCGTACTTCTAACGGGGAAGCTACTCATCGCCGAGCCACTACTTAGTTGGCTCAAGATAGGCTTGGTCCATAGGAAACCATGCTACCCATCCATGGACCTTGCACTACAAGTAGTGCCCGTCAAGTCCTTCCACAGAATGTTCCGATCTAGTCACCATATAGATACCTTGGATGATCTTATCAAGGGATTAGACTGGCAATGGAAGTTGACGCACATGTTGGCCCCAGGCTTCGACCAATCCACGAGTCGTAGCCTCACGCATCCCGCGTTGGGGTCCACTACCTCCGTGTACACCATGGGTCATGTCACCACGAAGGTTCTTTTGTTCCTCCCCATGTCGGCCGAGCCTAACCACATTTCCTTTATCCCGAGCGAGGAACCATATCTTCAACTTGAGGCCACCGTCCCATTTACCACAATGAATGAAGGTGACCCTCTACACCTTCAAGAATTCCAAACATGGGACTGTGTCATGAGGGAACCCATCTCAAGGGGCCACACATTCTTTGACCCTTTCGACCCCTTCCCTAGTGAGCCTCGTGACCCACCACTTCCTTTCTACCTTGTCAGGGAAGTCCCCTACCACACACCTCCCACTCGGGCCAGTCAACCTACACTCAGTCAGGAGCCCGTTCATTGGCAAGTGATATGCACATATAGGGGTGATGAAGAAGGTAGTTTTAGTTCTCCTGGCCCTCCCACACCCAAGTCCAACGGGAAGTCATTGTCGGACTGGTTCATACCTGGATGTCTGGGAGTCCCCCATGCCACTAACCTCCGGTCACGTCAAATGCATGCAAGTCACACATTCAGATGTCCTGGTCCACCATTGCAAGGATCTGCATAGCATTAGGACTGACTAGGATATAGAGTGTGCTTTTTCCTTTATTTGGTCAGAGTCTGCATGCATCAAGTCTAGTCGGTCTATGCAAGCTCGCGGTTGTAGATTCTAAGAAATCCACTTAGAACAATTAAAAAAAATAAAAGAATTAAATAAGCATGCACGAGGTGCTAATAAGGAGAGTGATCGCCAGAGACGCGAGGGCCTCAAAGGATATAACAATGATAAAAGGGAGGGATCGCGGAAAATACCTTAAAAGGATGCGGGGGAGATTGTGAGTGTACCTTTCTCTTCCGATCGGCCGGCCGATGAAGAGAGTTCTTCTTGATTGATTACCCTTGCAAAATCAACAAACACCAATAAAAGAATATGGATTAGAACCAAGGTGAGTGTAGCATCAAATTCATAATATAGATGAGCATGAAAATCATGTATAAGAACACACCTTGTTGGGTGTTGGCCCTTAAACCCCTATGCAAAGGGTGGGAGATATGATGAATGATATGAATAATAAGGGTGCAAGTGTTGCACTGTGGGAGTCTCAACGTGGTTGAGCAATAAAAACTAATAAAAGAGATATGATGCAAGATGCATGCTGTTAACACAATGAATGAAATAAAAAAAAAAGAAAGCAATCGGAAGCAGCAAGGAGGCAATAAGATAGAGAAGACTGTCTGTGCGTTGGGTTTTGATATGCATTCGGGAGAAAGACTCGATGGGATGAAGCTTTGTACGCAGAGCTTTCTCCTTCAACCAAGCAATCAGCAGCACCTCCCTGTAAAAAAAAATAAGAAAATCTCCTCTTTTCGACATAGCCGCAGGGGCTCTATTTATAGGGTGAATTGGAGTTTCAATTCCAAGAACAGTTGGGATAATGATTTTAGCAAGAGATAAACATTGGAAAGAGTCCCTCATGTCATGGAAAGCCATTGGGATCCTTTCCGAAGTGAAAAGGGGCTCAAAACGAGGAAAGAAGGTGGTTCTGGGAAAATTCGAAATTCAATACAAATTGACGACCTGGAGACGGTCATTTCTTAAAATGACGCCCGCGGAGGAAACGTCAATTTAAGAATTGACGACGCGAAAAGGGACGTTATTTATAATTTAACACGAATTTCGGTCGGATCCGAACTCTCAAAATATAGCAATGAAAATGACGACCGACACAGGGGCGTTAATTGAAAATGACGACTTGCTTAGGATCGTTAATCAAAATGATAAAAAGCCAAAAAGAATGGACGACCGGGCATTCGGGCGTCAATTAAATTGACGTCCGATTTAGGGTCGTTAATTCAAAATATTCAAAACAGAGCTATTTTTCATTTCTCAATATTATTTTCCCATTTTTTAGGTGGAGGTGCATCTCACTGTGCTGATTCCAATTACTATTTTTTCGTATTTTTCTGACACCCGGAAGGTCACCAAATCACCTCTGGAAGAGGGTTTAAAAATAATATTCAACTTGAAAATTGAAAATGACGACAATGCATATGTCGTTAATTCATTTTTTTAATTTTTATTTCATTTAAAATTAAAATAACGTCCCATGTTAAGTCGTTAATTCCAAAAAAATTCCAAAAAATTCCTCAAAAAAATCCAAAAAAATGGGAAAATGAAAGAATGGACGCCCCTATTGATAGTCATCAATTCTTTGAGAAACGTCCAAGGTTAAGCCGTTATTTAAAAGACGCCCCACGTCAAGTCGTCAATTATAAAAATAGAGAAAAATTCTCAAAAAATCCAAAAAAATAAGGAAAAATAAGAAAAGGGGGAAAAAGGAAGAAATTCAAGAAAAGTGAGAAAAACCACTCAAACAAAGTTAATTTGAGGGTCAAATTGGGGCATTACAAGGTAATATGAGATGCACTCATAGTAACGTCAATTTTGGCGTGTCTACAGCTGCCCCGCCTTGGCGTCTACTTTGTAAGGGAGCAGAGCGAACTGAAAAGTAGATGCCAAGGTGTGATGAGACACGCAATCAACATCACTTGATGAGAATTAAATCAAAAACTCGAGATGAAGCAATCTCGGGAAATCTAATGAAATCAACGATATTTGGATAAAAGAGGGAGTGCGCACGCGGGCACGAAGGAGAATGATCAACTTCCAGCGCGGTGGAAGTATCCCCAGGTCACAAGCCTGTAGGTTTCACCATTGGGGAGCGGTTACCAGCCAGTGTGGACGTGCTGCAGCCAAGGTGGATTAAGGGAAAGGACTGAAATAAGATGATAAAAATCCAAACAATGAGCTTTCGATAAAATAACCCGAAACAGTAACAAAACGAACTGAGGATTCCATTCAGCAATGAATATCTCAAATCTGGAAAGATTAAGATCAATTTGACTCTCCAAATCAGCTTATCAGAATGATTTTCCAATGTTGATTCAAATTCTTGCATGAATGCATGATGGGTTTAAAGGAAAAAATTAAAACAAATTAAAATATAAGATAATCAAGGATAATATTGTTAAGCTGCCCAGACTGAGTCAGGAAACCGATTTCGCGAGCTGATACTAAGCCGAAGCCCGTTTATCCACGCACCAACTCGTAAAAGGGAACCATCGTCCCCAGTCTCGGACGGCTCAACGGCCTATCCGTGTGACTAAGACTCCTCTAGAATCATCATTATTTTTGATGGAGGGGAACTCAATATCCAGATTTACCAAAGTCACAAGGTCCTTGATATAATCTAATAGCGTATGTAACATATAGTAAGAATGCATACAAGGGGATGGTGATAGCAATGAGCATGAGGGAACTGAGAAGAGGTGCAAACACCGTGGGACTTGGATGATGATGCCCAGTTGGTGGGACCAAGAGCTTCTTCCTGCGCTCAAAATTTCATTAGCCAAGATATAAGGAAGATAACAAGCAATGGATAAGGCATTTAAGCATAGCATGAATCAAAGCATGAAAGCAATCACAATATAGACATCAAAGCACTCAAAGCTTGGTGTGGATAGCATTCAAGCATGAATCAAAGCGAAGCATGTTTAGCATAAATAGCATGAGTTAAAGCATTGCAAAGCATCATTGTTTGTTGTTTTGTCATGAAGATGACAATCTTGGCATGTGAGATTGAGATTGGATGATCAGAATCAAGTAATGTCCAGTGGCAAAGTGATCAAGTGAAATCAGCAGGAGTTCACTAAAAGATTTGGAGATGAACGATCAATAGAGAGATGATAATCAGGAGTGTCCATAGTGACGAATCATGATGATATTGGGAAGAATCAAGAGATTGATAGCGGTGAATGGAGAGGACTCATCCCGTGTTATTGGTCCTTACAAAATTCTTGTTCCTACAAAAGCACCATCAGAAAATACAATGCAAATTTTTTTTGGATTTTGAAATATGTAAATTTTTATGGGTTTAAAAAGATATTCAAAATTTTATGGATTTTTAGAAAATATTTGAATTTTTTTGTGAATTTTTAAAAACATTCATTTTTTTGGACTTTGATCAGGAAATATTCAATTTTTTTTGGATTTTGATCAGGAAATATTCAAATTTTTTGGATTTTGATGAGGAAATATTCAAATTTTTTGGATTTTGATCAGGAAATTTTCAATTTTTTTGGATTTTGATCAGGAAATATTCAAATTTTTTTTGGATTTTGATCAGGAAATATTCAAAAAAAATTGGATTTTGATCAGGAAATTTTCAATTGTTTTTGGATTTTGATCAAGAAATATTCAATTTTTTTTTTTTGGTTTAGGCTTTGTTAATGCAGCATCAAAGGGTGTTTTTAAACCACTGACTAGGGGTCCTTGTTCCTTCTCCTTTCGCTAAAAAAAAACCCAAAGTCGGGCGTGCATTTAAAGGTGGCGCCCTACAGCCAACTGTCCATGGTTAACGGTGCCCCTACCAAGGCCATACCTGAGAAACATTCAGTCTTAGAGGGAGAAGAGAAGAACAATTGGAGATAAGCTTTATGCAGGATGGGAGATATCGAGACTTAAATTCCTTCCGGGGTATTACCCCTCAAAGAGGTAGTCTGTTGCGCCGGGGCTTTGTGCCTTTGATTTTTAGACCCTTGACATGCATACGACCAGGGTTTTCCCTACGGGGACTTTGCCACTCTTGTCATTCCACAATTCATACTTTTAAATTTATCGAAATCTTGACTTGATTTTCATAATAGCCCTTCTTGGCTAGATGTATCATGAAATTTGACTTTATTTTTATTATTTTTGGGTCAAGACTGCCCCTATTTGAGACTTCTCTCATATTGGGGATTACCTAGGTTAGTCATCTCGTCCGCCAACCTCTTGCCCTTGCATTCGGCCGAGTAAAGAGGAGAAAAGACTCTCAGATATACTCATGGCATGGCCAAAGTAGCAACGGTGTTTAACTAAAGGAGCCGGCTAAGGACGTCGTGAAGTGTGTGCGATGCCCAGCTAAGGGTTGCTCTTAACAAGCTGGGAGAGAACGTTGAATTCCCAGCGCGGGGTTCTTATTAACCAAAGGTGCTGCAGAAGCAAGCCTAAAGACTTTTTTGAGAATGATTTAATTAAGATAAAGGTTTAAAACACCACTTTTGATCTTGTTAAGAAGCACTTTATTTTGAAAATCATGCGTGAAGCAATAAGGTAATGATATCATAAAATGCGCACTTACGCCAATATGTTACCTTGCGATCTTTGTGGAAGCAGCTGCCAGGGGCGAGGTTGATCAACATGGGATAGTCCTCTTTTGGCGAAGAAAAGGAATGGAAGCAAAGGATTTGAAAGTGGCTTAACAAGAAGGAGTGGTGTTCAGACCAGACTCAGACGAATAAGGAGAAAAGGAACAGAGGCGAGGGCTAGAACTCCCTCACTAAGGCGCGGAGACCCTGATCACATGGAACAGTCTACAAAAGAAGCGGAGAATTAGAAGGAGGAGTGAGGACTAAAGCCTCGGAAGCAGTGGGAGAAAGGGCAGATGCCCAAGGCAGTGGATGTGGAAGAAGTTAGGTCGGACCCGAGATCAGGAGGAATCAGAAGAAGAAATTGATAGATGGAAAGAGGCGGATCCGGAGGGTCCAGAGACAGAGGAGGAGAATCGTGAGTGGAAGAAGAATCTGGAGGCTTCGGAGGGATAAAATATTGAGGGACGCGGTGCCCTTGGAAAAAATAGGGAAAAAGATGATGGAAAAGGAAGAAAAAAATGAAGGATGTGATATCCTAGAGGAGCAGAAAGATGAATCGGAAGAAAGATGGAGGGTCCGGAGGTTCCGGAGGGGGAAGATACCATGGGATGCGATGCCCAAGGGGAAGAGAAAGATCCGGAGGTTCCGGAGGAGGAAAATGCCGAGGGACGCGATGCCCGGGGAGAAGAGAAAGATCCGGAGGTTCCGGAATAGTGGAATCAGAAGGGGCGTCATGCCCTAAGAGGAGGGATAAAACACCTGGAGGTTCCAGTGAAATAGCAAGAAAGGGGACGCGATGCCCCGGGGAGAGTGGATTAGAAGAGGATGAAGATGAATAAGATGGAAAATGCGGAATATCTGGAGGTTCCGGAAGGCGGGGAAGATACGGGTCCGGAAACCTGGGAAAGAAGAAGTGCAAATGTATGCGAATGCAATACAACAGATGCGATGAATACATGGATGCAACAGAATGCATGAGATGCAAAGAATATGAAGAACATGAAGGGCGAGAGGATGAGATCCCTTTCCTTACCCTTGGAGTGGCCCATGAAGAAAATGTGATAGACAAGAATGTGGATGACATTGAATAGAAGGTGGATGAAATAGTGGAAGGCCCCTTAGCACCAAGATAACCGCCCCTCCATGGTAGTGAAAGTGTATAGCCAATCGGCCCAATGGATAAAGCGCAAGCCCATGACGAAGCTTCAAAGGTAAATGACAACTCCCTTGGAGAGTGGAAAGCAACAGTGTGAGAGAGTTAAAAAGTTGGGATAGGAAGCATCGTGTTGCCCAAGGATTGTAGCGTATGAAGAATATTGATTAAGGTGGGCGTTCGTCCCTTGTATGGAAGAAAAGGTTCAAGATTTGAAAGTTGGGACAAGGGGTGCCCTGCCCGGCCCTTACACAGCATCAAGGTTTGACATTCTCTCTTGGCGAGCAGTGGCGGTGACTTGGCCTCTTCAACCATGCTCGGCACGACAACACGGATTTGCATCTTGAACATCATGGTCGTGGTCAAATCTTTCTTTTCCGGCTCTCGATCATCTTCATCACAAATACTTACAGAAGGACACCCGTTCCGAGTAGTAAAGGGGGGTGAAGCAGAGGCAGAAGGTTCCATAGATGGTGGAGGTATAATGGAAGGTATTGGAAAAAGGGTGAGTGGAAACGAAGGTTCAAACACGTCGAGCTTCTCCCTTTGCTCGGAAGCAGTCGGGGTTGGCTCGAGTGTAAAAAGGGGTGAATCCTGCTCAGGATTAGCCACAGGTAAGGGTGAAGGATTAAGTAGTGGAATAGGAGTGGCTAGGTCATGGGTTAAAGGTATAATGGAGGGCCGAGGTGGCGGTAATGGGAGGTTAATTGAGGAAGGTTCGGTGGTGGGTTTGCTGGAGGCCGGTGTTGTGGAGGTTGATGGTGGAGTTGACGGAAGTTTGGTGGAAGGCTCGATGGAGGCTGGTGTTATGAAGGTTGATGGCATAGTGGGAGGTATGAAAGAAGGGGGTTTAGTGCGGATGAAACGCCGCATGTGGCGAACGGTGTTAGGGATAGAAGGTGACTCATGATGTGTTGGTGTGGGTGATTGAAGTATCGACCCATCATCGTAACACCAGTAAGTCTTAGAAACGGGGGTTAGATTGGGGATGGTGGCTTCGTCCTGAGCAAGGGGTTCATCAAGTGGTAGCGAAGGGAGAGGGAAGCGAAGGAAACTCGGAAGGGATGCCTGCAGAGCTTCATCATCATGCGCCGTCTTGAATTCTTCAATTGCCGGTTCTTCATTAGCAGGTTCAAGTGGACACCGTAGTGAAGGCGTATATGTGGGTGGTGGAATGTAATGGTATTGTGTATGTGGAGGCGGAGGGTCATATGCGTGAATTGGGTGAATGAGTGGAGGATGGACGGCGTCCACTTGAACGTTGAAACCCGCCGGCTCTTGCTTGCTCGCACTCTCGATGCCGTAGTCGTCTCTCCTATCCTTCCAAGCTTTCTCCATCTTTGTAATGTTGTTTAGAGCGGCGTGGAGGGGATTGACTGCGGTAGGAGGAGTGGGCCGTGGGCTCGTAACCCTCTTTAATTGTTCCTCCAACAAAATGACTTTGTCAAGAAGAGTTCGTTGGAGGGGTGTGACTTGAGCAACAGAGGGTTGGCAAGTCCTTGAAGGAGGGGCCGTATAAAAGGGCCGTGGAAGGGGAGGAATGGGATGACCCATAGAAGAACCCGGATGGGTCGGGTTGCAAGGAATAAATGGGCCTTGGGGCCGTGGTGGAGGAGGAATAGAAGGAGGCGGGCATTGGACCACCCGAGGAGAAGTGTGAATAGGAGGAGATGGGTGATGGACTACCCTAGTAGGAATGTGAATAGAAGAGGGAAGTGGGTGGTGGGCCACCCGCGTAGGATTGGAAGGAGGATGAGAGGAATGAGATGCACCCTCAACAACGGCCTTAGAGGCTTGGATTTGTTGAGGGGTGAGATGATCTAATGCGTGCAAGATATGGGAGACCTTCTCATCGTCAGGAGGAGACGGTCCCGTAGGAGTAGTGGCTCGCGATTGAATCGAGGGATCATGAGATTGGACATTGCCCATGGGTCGGGCAACGCCATAAGAATGAGGGCGTGGTCCCTTGAAAATATGGTGAGGAACATGTTGAAATTGAGGAGTCTAGGACGTGCTAGGTTGTGCATCCTCATGAATAAAATTGGGATTAAACATGTTATTTTGTCTATCAAGGTAAGCCATTATGCAATCAAAGTTCAAGCAAAACAATTGTAAAGAAGCACACAAGTTGGAATGGTTACCGTTGATTTTTTTATTTGAACCTTGGTGAATTAATGATTTTTGCCAAACTTTGGAGTGATTCACACAAGGGAGGAACCTAGTTTCAATATAAGTTCACTTCGATGCCAACTTGGGACACTCTCTCACCACACATAGGCCAACTAAATCCGGGACTTCAAGGTACAACCTGCCCAGCGTCCGTGAGGGAATCCACGGGTGCGAGGACTTATGGAGGCTTGGTTGAGGAATTTCCGGTCCAATGAGAAGGAATGCTTAATGGAGGGTCCTTCCTTCACCAAGAGGGGTGTAAGATCTCCTAACAATGTGGGGAGAGGAGGTCCCCCAACCCAATGCAAATGGATGAATGCAAGCAGTAGTATGAAGCGATAACAACACAGAACAAAATGACGACCTGGGAAAGGTCGCTATATCAATAAATAGCGTCTGAGCGTCAGTCGCTAGTCACTGTGAATAGTGCAAGTAGAATAAAAATGACGCCTTAAGGTGAGGCGCTTTCTATAGAATGGACGCCTGGGAGCAGGGGCGTCAAATGGCAGTAATGAACATGAATAAACAATGATAATACAAATGACGCCTTAGAGTAAGGCGGTATTCAGGTGAAAGACGCCTTGATGTGAGGCATTATACCTGAAAATGACGCCTTTGTGAGGGGCGTTAATTCCTTCTGTCTCTAGAAACAGTCCAACGGCCAGAAATCTCAAACAGGGATAATACCAATAGGAAGGAATGACACTCACAATCAAAATATCATGGCAATCAATAAAAGCATGAAAGGGGATATAGCATGCTCATCTCTTTTTTTTTTTAAAGGATGGAATTTCTAAAAAAAAATCTATCAAACTAACCAATCACATGGGGAGAGTGGTGCGTGGAGTACAAAAGGAGGTGCACCAAGGGTGCAGAAGGGGAGATGACACACGTGAGTGCCCAAGAGGAAGGGTAATCAAAAGAAAAACAAAAGGGGTCCCACCGTGATCGCCAATTTGTAGATTCTAAGAAATCCACTTAGAATAATTAAAAAAAATAAAAGAATTAAATAAGCATGCACGAGGTGCTAATAAGGAGAGTGATCGCCAGAGACGCGAGGGCCTCAAAGGATATAACAATGATAAAAGGGAGGGATCGCGAAAAATACCTTAAAAGGATGTGGGGGAGATTGTGAGTGTACCTTTCTATTCCGATCGGCCGGCCGATGAAGAGAGTTCTTCTTGATTGATTACCCTTGCAAAATCAACAAACACCAATAAAAGAATATGGATTAGAACCAAGGTGAGTGTAGCATCAAATTCATAATAAAGATGAGCATGAAAATCATGTATAAGAACACACCTTGTTGGGTGTTGGCCCTTAAACCCCTATGCAAAGGGTGGGAGATATGATGAATGATATGAATAATAAGGGTGCAAGTGTTGCACTGTGGGAGTCTCAACGTGGTTGAGCAATAAAAACTAATAAAAGAGATATGATGCAAGATGCATGATGTTAACACAATGAATGAAATAAAAAAAAAGAAAGCAATCGGAAGCAGCAAGGAGGCAATAAGATAGAGAAGATTGTCTGTGCGTTGGGTTTTGATATGCATTCGGGAGAAAGACTCGATGGGATGAAGCTTTGTACGCAGAGCTTTCTCCTTCAGCCAAGCAATCAGCAGCACCTCCCTGTAAAAAAAAATAAGAAAATCTCCTCTTTTCGACAGAGCCGCAGGGGCTCTATTTATAGGGTGAATTGGAGTTTTAATTCCAAGAACAGTTGGGATAATGATTTTAGCAAGAGATAAACATTGGAAAGAGTCTCTCCTGTCATGGAAAGCCATTGGGGTCCTTTCCGAAGTGAAAAGGGGCTCAAAACGAGGAAAGAATGCGGTTCTGGGAAAATTCAGAATTCAATACAAATTGACGACCTGGAGACGATCGTTTCTTAAAATGATGCCCGCGGAGGAAACGTCAATTTAAGAATTGACGACGCGAAAAGGGACGTTATTTATAATTTAACACGAATTTCGGTCGGATCCGAACTCTCAAAATATAGCAATGAAAATGACGACCGACATAGGGGCGTTAATTGAAAATGACGACTTGCTTAGGGTCGTTAATCAAAATGATAAAAAGCCAAAAAGAATGGACGACCAGGCATTCGGGCGGCTGGTAACCGCTCCCCAATGGTGAAACCTGCAGGTTTGTGACCTGGGGGTACTTCCACCGCGCTGGAAGTTGATCATTCTCCTTCGTGCCCGCGTGCACACTCCCTCTTTTATCCAAACATCGTTGATTTCATTAGATTTCCCGAGATTGCTTCATCTCGAGTTTTTGATTTAATTCTCATCAAGTGATGTTGATTGCGTGTCTCATCACACCTTGGCATCTACTTTTCAGTTCGCTCTGCTCCCTTGCAAAGTAGACGCCAAGGCGGGGCAGCTGTAGACACGCCAAAATTGACGTTACTATGAGTGCATCTCATATTACCTTGTAATGCCCCAATTTGACCCTCAAATTAACTTTGTTTGAGTGATTTTTCTCACTTTTCTTAAATTTCTTCCTTTTTTCCCTTTTCTTATTTTTCCCTATTTTTCTGGATTTTTTGAGAATTTTTCTCTATTTTTATAATTAACGACTTGCCATGGGGCGTCTTTTAAATAACAGCTTAACTTTGGGCGTTTCTCAAAGAATTGACGACTATCAATAGGGGCGTCCATTCTTTCATTTTTCCCATTTTTTTGGATTTTTCTGAGAATTTTTTGGAATTTTTTTGGAATTAACAACTTAACGGGAGACGTTATTTTTATTTTAAATGAAATAAAAATTAAAAAAATGAATTAACGACATATGCAAGGGCGTTATTTTCAATTTGAATATTTTAATATTATTTTTAAACCCTCTTCTAGAGGTGATTTGATGGTCTTCCGGGTGTCAGAAAAATACGAAAAAATAGTAATTGGAATCAGCACATTGAGATGCACCTCCACCTAAAAAAATGGGAAAATAATATTGAGAAATGAAAAATGGCCCTATTTTGAATATTTTGAATTAACGACCTTGAATCGGACGCCAATTAAATTGACGCCCGAATCCCCGGTCGTCCATTCTTTTTGGCTTTTTATCATTTTGATTAACGCCCATGTGCAAGGCGTTATTTTCAATTAACGCCCCCAAGCCGGTCGTCTTTTTCATTGCTATATTTTGAGAGTTTGGATCCGACCGGGATTCGTGTTAAATTATAAATAACGCCCCTTTGCGAGTCGTCAATTTTTAAAATGACGTTTCCTCCGCGGGCGTCATTTTAAGAAGCGACCGGCTCCAGGTCATCTTTTTTTGTTGAATTCCGAATTTTCCCAGAACCGCCTTCTTTCCTCGTTTTGGGCCCCTTTTAACTTCGGAATGGCTTTCCATGGCAGGAGGGACTCCTTCCAATGTTTATCTCTTGCTAAACCAAGCTATTCTAATTGTTGTGGGACTTAAACCCCTCCAATCTTCCCTATAAATAAAGCCCCTGCGGCTCTGTCGAAAAGAGGAGATTTTATTATTTTTTTTTACAGGGAGGTGCTGCTGATTGCTTGGCTGAAGGAGGAAGCTCTGCGTATAAAGCTTCATCCCATCGAGTCTTTCTCCCGAATGCATATCAAAACCCAACGCACAGACAGTCTTCTCTACGTACAAAGCTTCATCCCATCGAGTCTTTCTCCCGAATGCATATCAAAACCCAACGCACAGACAGTCTTCTCTATCTTATTGCCTCCTTGCTGCTTCCGATTGCTTTCTTTTTTTTTTATTTCATTCATTGTGTTAACAGCATGCATCTTGCATCATATCTCTTTTATTAGTTTTTATTGCTCAACCACGTTGAGACTCCCACAGTGCAACACTTGCACCCTTATTATTCATATCATTCATCATATCTCCCACCCTTTGCATAGGGGTTTAAGGGCCAACACCCAACAAGGTGTGTTCTTATACATGATTTTCATGCTCATCTTTATTATGAATTTGATGCTAGACTCACCTTGGTTCTAATCCATATTCTTTTATTGGTGTTTGTTGATTTTGCAAGGGTAATCAATCAAGAAGAACTCTCTTCATCGGTCGGCTGATCGGAAGAGAAAGGTACACTCACAATCTCCCCCGCATCCTTTTAAGGTATTTTTCGCGATCCCTCCCTTTTATCATTGTTATATCCTTTGAGGCCCTCGCGTCTCTGGCGATCACTCTCCTTATTAGCACCTCGTGCATGCTTATTTAATTCTTTTATTTTTTTTAATTGTTCTAAGTGGATTTCTTAGAATCTACAGCGGTGTCAGTCCCTTTCGAGTGTGAGACAAGTCGGGTCTATTTCGTTTGTTGTAGACTTGTCGGTATTTGGGATCGGCTCTACCATTCTACCTCTCGGATCTAGCCACAGATAGGGACTCCGCGGTGATTCCTAGTGACTCATTGAGCCGTGTCCTTCCTTTGAGAGTGACCCCACCCCGGAGTGTCCACCACTAGCCTAATTCCCACAGCAGCATGTGTATATCGAATATATACGGGATGAGCAGGTGATGATTACTTAGAGTGGAGCGTACTCCGCGCTACCTGGTCGGTGACAGATCCGCAGGAGCCACACGAGCTGCCGCACCCCTTACTCGACGGGGTCGAGTTCTTCCCACCCGGGGAGAATTGACGGGAATCAACATCGGACACTAACATTTTATTTTTACATTTGTGTCCTTTTGTTTACATTTATATGCTTGGCTAATTATATTTACAATTGTAAGGCATTATAAGCCAAAGGGTTAGTCATTAGAAATCTTTGGGTTTCTTTGCAAAAAGGCCTTTGGGTTTCTATGTAAAATGTCAGTAGGTCCAGCAGGGCCCCCACCCTCTTTCCCATTGGTCCACCTAGGATCTAGGGCCCATGTGGGGCTAGTTCAAAGTCCAATATTGGACTTGGACCAAGGGGGGACAAGGTGGAAGAAAATTTAAACTTGGAGCAAGCAAAGTCTAAGATGCTCCCCCCTTTAATATAGTTTATTCATGTTGTCTTTTATTTAATTTGGTCATTTGACCACATGGGGGATTATTTATCCTATCCCTAGTTTACCCCTCCCTAACCCTAGATCTGAGGGTAGTTTATGTCTTTTTTCCATTTCTATATAACCCATGTATTTTGTGAATTCCTTAGCAATTAATGAAGAAAAATCCCATTTGTTGCTCCATTTGCCCAAGGGCACCCTCTCTCCACCTTGGAGCTGTGATAGCTCCGAATTTTCAGAGGTGTGAAGCCTCCCCACCACCCCCTCTCTGAGTGAGAAGCTCAGCACTTCCCCCGCCATCGAGCCACCATTGCACCACCACCGTCGCCTCGTGGGAGTTCTGTCCACTCCTGAACAGAAGTTTGAATCCAAACTTTTATCTCCCAATCATGAGATCTGTTCGAGCTCCAATTTTGAGGGTTTGTTCCTCGTATCATCCCCCAACCCCAGTTCAAATTTCGTGTCATTTCGCCTTCGTTTAGTTTTTTTTCCATAATTTTATTTCCACCCCTGACAATCTACCCATCAACAGATCTGCGGGATAGTGTCCTGTTGTCGTATTTTTCCCCCACCCTTAGCCATCTTTAAAAATTCCCAAAAAAATCATACATGTTTCTCACATCCCCCTCTTCCACCCATAATTTTCTCAGAGTCTAGATTCATCATTTTTAGGTCGTTCAAAATTTAGTCTCAAGTAGATCATGTTGTGTCCTGACTATCTGTAATCTGAGTCAGTAAAAAAACCTTGGGAACAGTCATTTTCATTTCTAATCCGTCTACTGGATGGATCTGAAATAATTATATTTTGTAGCCCTTTGAGTCCTCTATCCATTGGTACCAGTTTCGCTCGATCTGACACCGTATCTGGGCATAAAAATTCTTTTCGTGGAGGCGCGCAGAACTGATCTGTGAACAGGCCAGTAAAGGCAGCAGCAAGTTAATTCTTGCAAAATTACTTCAGCGTCCATTCAGCCGCCGCCGACTTCGGGGATCGAAGAGGAGTCGTCCACCAACGTCCCAGCCAGTTGCCGCAGCAAGGATTCGACCGGAAGCCGCCGTCCCAGTTGCTGAGTTCCTTGCTGTACCGACTTGGAACAGTACCGAGTCAGAACCGAGCCGGACTAGCAGCCCGTCTCCGACCCGATAGCCCTTCCGACTTGCTGCCCGTCAACCCAAGATTGCTATTCCCGGGTCCCATTGTATCCCTTTACCTCCCTGCGTAGAGTGGGCAATAAAATTCACTGCTGTAAATTATTGATAATTACTGTACCGGGAGTTACGGTTCTTGGCCGGGGTCGTCTTCCCCGCGCCCGGAGCGTGGAGGTACACTCACCATCCTCCTCTTTTGGCATTTGCTTTACTCGTATATTTTTGAATGCCGCAGCTAGAGTGATAGGATAACTAGCTAGTTATATTATTTCAATCACCGCTGCAAGAGAGTGAGTGTGACCCGTCCCGTGACTCGATCCGAGCACGTGGAAAAGCCAATACCCGAGACTCAATGCCAGTTTCTCAACCGTGCAGATCCGCACGTTTCCCTCGCATAGGGACGTCTGCGAGCTAGAGTCCCAGGTTCGCGTCCCGTCCCGCATCATATGACCTCCACCACAGTCACACAGACGGGCAGGGATGATATCGAGTCCCTCACAGCTATCGGTATCTGCTGAAGATGTGGCGGAACTTAGCTTTGGCTGGGAGGGAGCGAGCTGCACATACTCCCCGGGTGCCGTTGAACGTGTGGGTCTGCCACTTCAACAACGGGTCCTTATTCTTTTATCAGGAGTTTGAGAGAGACCAAACTCCTTGAGAGGAGTACACTGAGGTAGAGTTGCGGTTCCGGACGTACTTGAGGTACATATATGCGCCACAGGAGGGGTGGAACCTTCACGGGTTGCCGAACATGATGCACCTAGCAGCTTACTTAGCGTACTGGTTGGCGACATTTGTAGTCCCGCATGGGGAGGACGGTTTGCTGAGGATCGAGTTGTTGTGGCCTGCGTGTCTGCTGGCAGAGGGACGGAGGCTGGCTTTAGCTCCTGCGGCGCTAGCCAATATTTATCAGGGGTTGGGAGTGTTGGCGGCGCATCTAGCGCCACGTGAGAGGAGCTTGCTTCTGCCGACCCACTACCTCAGCGTGTGGGCCGATTTGTTGTTCCCCGGGCTGGTGACTCAAGGGACAGTGGCGAACCAGGGGGCACCTTTACTGTTCCTCTTCACCGGACAGTCGGACGGGGATGCTGTTGTGCAGCTGGAGGGGAATAGGAGGGTCCTGTCTTACCTGCCCGGCAGGGACAAGGATGGGCTACCCTTTGACAACGCCACGAAAGACTCTCGTCTGATCCTGGTGCCTTCGAGCGGCAGGGCGACCTGCGCCCTCCCTTACCAGCGGGAGCCAGATGCAGCTTTATATACAGAGTGGGTGATGAGCACCCGACCGGCGGTGCTGGCGCTGCACCGATCAGTGATGAGTTTTCTGGAGCCGTACTACCTGAACAGGTTTGCCCAGAACTTTGGGTATGACCAGGAAATCCAGCCGAACCAGGGGTTCCCTTTGGCGAGTCAGTTGTACAAAGGCTGGGATACTCACTTGATAGCCGCAGCGTGGTGGGACTTCTACTGCCGCAGGGAGCCAGAGCGACTACCGACGCCAGGGTTGGACCGTCGAGGGAGATTCGACGTTCATTATGCCAAGTGGTGGTTCAAGCATAGTCACTTGTACCGCCAGAAGGCCTCGGTGATCAGGAAGGCAGAGGAGAGCTGGATCCTGAGAGAGGATCTGCCTCCTATTGTGCTGGATGAGGATTATCTAAGGACTCGCTTCTCTCGGATCGGCCGGGAGGTAGAGCGGCTGGCACAGCAACGGCCCCGGAGCAGTCGGGCTTCTACGTCTGTGGGTCGAGGTTGTAGCGGGGCCCTCAAGCCCCTGAGGCAGGTGCATGCGATGCCTGCAGGGGCTGGAGCTGGGGTGTCTAGGTCTAGGATGCCAAAGACTTGGTAGGCCCAGTTCCTAGCCGACTGTGGCTTCGGAAAGAAGGGCTCATTTTTTCTGACACGACGGTCAATGATTGGATGCGCTACATCGGCCAGGCAATAGGGTCAGCTAGACCCGTGGAGTTTGTCTCCCATGTTGAGTGTGCCTACACTCTAAGTGATATCTGGGAGGCAGTTGCGAAGGCTGCCCGAGTGTTGGGGTTGAAGCTGGAGTAGCTGGTTCCCCCATCGTTGACTCCTTTTGCGGCTTCAGGTGAGATGCTTTCCTTAGCATGTTGTCTCAGTCTTGTTATCTTTTGATGTGTATGATGGAGATGTGTGTTGCTGTGCTTCTTTGGTAGGCTCTGCGGTGGAGGGAGATCATCCCTCCATGGAGGCATCGTCTGGGAGCGGAGACAGGGGGTCTTTAGCCTAGGCAGAAGCGCCCTCGAGTAAATGCTGGGGTAGTGGGGGCTGGCGAGTCCTCTCAGGGACCCGAGGTTGGCAAACATATCAAGGCGAAGCTGGCTCTGAGTAAGCATCATGTTCATCTTTCTGCTCTTGCTGTTTTAGTCACTATGGTCGACTGACCTTGCATTGCTGGACTGGTTTCTTGTAGCTCCGCTGGAGACTTGGGCGGACGTGGCCTTCTCGCCGCCCCAAGAGGTCGACCCTTTGCCCGACGACGAGGTCGAGTGCGAGATCGACGTGGGGGAGTTCCTCTATGTGATGGATGAGGTTGCCCCCAATATCGGGACTTTTCTTGACTTCGAGTCGTGGAAGGCCTTCGAGGGCGCCTGGCTAGGTAAGGACCTCTAGGACCGGGCATGTTCTACTTATAGTTATGTTTGCTTCTAGAGACTGACACAGTCACATGTATCATGCAGAGGTGGCTGGGATGTCAGGGACCATAGCCCCTTCTGAGGCACAGGGTGAAGTGCCCCTACCGGTCGGAGGGCAGGAGCCAGCAGCGACCCGAGATGGCTCGGGTAAGTGTTGAATTACTATACGGGGAGTGGCCCTCTCTTTATTGTATGTTTGACAGGCCGGAGTTGTTGACTGTGTTTGTGTTTTTCGCCTGCCAGGTGAGGATCTGGCCACCACCTTGGAGATGATCCAGGAGCTGGTTAGCACCGGCCCATCGGTGGCCCTCCCCTCTTTCAAGGGGGAGCCAGGATCGGTGGGTAGCCTGGTCATATCCATTGCCAATGATACGTCTAGCTTACTACCGTAGTTGTTGGCGGGGATGTCCCTCCCTCCTTTACCAGTTGTGGTGTCCGCTTGCATGGTGGGATTGGTTGGGTCTTCTAGCATGGGACCCTCAGGTATGTAACTGGGGACTTAATCATTTGCAGTGGGCCTTGTATTACCCCTCGGTGTTAAGCTTCTTTTGGTGTCGGTCTCAGGTGATTCTTTCCTTTTAGAGGAGGGCGAGCTCCCCCGTGACACGACCGGAGCCGCGGAGGGAGAGCCTGCCACGACAACTTTGGCCGGGGGTGACGAGGATATCGTCGACATCGAGGGGGTCTCCGAGGGGAGTGCCCCGACTAGCGAGTTCCTCGCCTAAAACCCTTGACTGGAGGGTTGTCTTGGTATGAGGTTGGGCTGTGTACTGACCCCGTCGCTTTGTGGATCGGCAAGGGCTTCTAGTTTTACCACCTCCAGGAGCTCATCGGAAGCTTCGTCAGGCTCCCCGAGTAGCAACAGCTTAGCCATGGAGACGGAGGAGAGTTCGAGCTCTTCCTCTTCTGGGGCCTCTTTCACCGAGGAGGCTGAGATGGAGGCTACTTCTGGACGTATGTGGGGGTTCTCCCTCTCCCCACTTGGCGTTTGTTTGTGCTTTATGGTGGGGTGCTGACGCTTTTGTGTTGTATGCAACGTTGGAGTCAGAAGAGGAGCGTGCATCGGCTCTAGATGAGAGCGGCCGGGAGGAGCCTCCCGTCCCACCCATAGTTGCCGGAGATCACTGGGTCACGGAGGAGTCATTGCCCTCTCCAACTCTGGCGAGTGATGCCGTCGGTGTGGAGGAGCCGTTGCCTTCCCCGACCCTGACGGGTGGCGCCGCAGGCGTGGAGGGACTTGCACTGGGTAAGAGCTGGGACCTTTATCAGGTTTTCCACCTTGTTTATCATGGGAAGTTTTACATGTATAGCTTATTTCCCTTTGTGTTTACTGGGACTGTGCAGGCTCCACTGGTGTGATAGCCGCGTCAGGCGACTTTTCCCTGAGCTTGGGGATCGAGTGGCCTACGTCTGCCTCACCGCCAGAGCCGCTGTTGGACGTGAGTGTGGGTGCCTCCTTGCTCCAGCGAGCCCGGGGTTACCTACATGGCGACCCTCTTCCTTCTCCGGAGGGTCTGAGGCAGCGGCTGAGAGAGTGCACCCAGGGCTACCACGCGCTCGGCTTCCCACGCGACCTCTGGATGTCCGGGCTAGCCAGGATCTGGGCAGAGTACTTGCGATTCCTTGAGGCTCTGGAGTAGAGGGCTCGGAGGCTGGCAGCCATCCGAGAGGTGCAGGAGCAGTGGGCTTAGCTCGCACTTGCCGTCACTGAGTAGACTGACCACGCCGAGGCGACCGCGTCGTTTTCCAGAGACTGAGCCGTGCATCTGGGGGAGGCCGAGAGCCGAGTCGAGGCCTTGAGGAAGGCCTTGGAGGAGCAGTTGCTGGCCGCGGAGCGGGCTAGGGCTGAGTGGCAGGCTGCTGAGACTACGGCCGAGGCCAATGCTTAGCTCTTGTCTACCCTGGAGGCGGAGCTTGCAGCAGCTGACTCTCGTCTGGCAGCGCTGGAGGGGAGCAAGCCTGGGATTTGATTGTATCTCTTTTCCCCCTTTTGTTATGTTACCCTGATTGTATGGATTTTGTCACCCCAAGGGCATGTCTTGGGCTCCTTTTACAGAGTATTAATGACAAACTTCTAGGTTTCTTTTGTCATTTCATGAGTCGTCCCACCTCTTTTCTTTTGGAATAGTGATGTGTGCAGGGACAGATGACCACTTGCTGTTGGTCGTGCTTGATTCTTCTACCATGTACTGGCATGGGTGACAGGGGACTGGATGTACCCGATTTTGGGTGCAGGAGTAGGGGATTGAATGTGGAGAATGGTGCAACTAGGTACTGGGAACTGAGTGTTGGGTACTGTAATAGGGTACTGGGTATTGGGGCTAACCCTCTGAAGAGTAAAAGCCTATGTTGCTGGGGATGGCCGGCATGGACCCGTAGGGATGTGATGGCCTATGTGGTTAAGGCTCCTGGGGTGATTCTAGAGTGTGTTGGTTATGGGCTAAGTGGCAGTGTATCAGCTACTGACATGTTGTTAGCCGGAAATGTAATTTACATCGGCTTGGGAAACTGGAGTTGGGATGGTCGAGTGGCCATGAAAGGCATCGCGGCCAGAAGCTAGGACAGGGACTGGAGGTTGGAGCTGGGTCTGGGACTAGAACTAGCGTAGGAACTGGAATCGCTACTAGAACTGGGGACTGGAACTGGAGTTGGCCGGCTGGCCTTCGAAGGCATTGTAGCCGGAATACTGGGACTGGTGCTGGAACTGAAATTGGAACTGGACGGGGGGGCTGGCCTTTGAATGCGTTCAGCCGAAATACTAGGACTGGTGCTAGGACTAGGATTGCGACTGGGCTGGAGCTGGCCGGCTGGCCTGTGGGGGCATTGTAGCCGGAAACTGAGGCCGGTGCTAAGACTGGCACTGGAGCTGAAACTGGAGCTGGGATCGGGATTAGGATTGGAGCTGGCTGGCTAACTGCTGGTGCGTAGTAGCCGAGGTGCTGGGATTGGTCGGCTGACCGTCGAGCTGTGTAGCCGAAGTGCTGGAATTGGGAACTGGAACTAGAACTGAGAGCTGGAACTGGCCGGCTGGCCTATAAAGGCGTTGTAGTCGGAATACTGGGACTGGTCGGCTAACTGTGGTGGTGCGTAGCCGAAGTGTTGGAACTGGGAACTGGCGACGGCCGACCCTCGGGGGGGTGCGTTGGCCACCATTGTTCTGAAGTGATGTTGAGCTAACCGTGGGCGCAGTGTCGCGGTCAACGACTTTCATTAGTGAGGAATAGAGAGGGAGAGAGTTTTGTTGTTTTTTTCTCTTTTTCTTTTACCAGCACCATCGCCCTTACGGGTTTTCACCGGAGCTGGCCCCCTTTAACTTTTTTCGGTGCACCCTTGTGGGTTTTCACATCGAGGGGTTACCCGATTTTACCTGAAGCGCCCTTTCAGATTTTCACCTCAGCTGGGTTGGTGGCAATTTTCGCCCCCAGTCGCCTCCTTGCGATGAGGATGACTGAGTTCGCCGGGGTATCTCTATTTTTAACCTAATTTTTTATTTTTTTTTCAGAAGATTGCCGTCTGTAGCATGCTTGTAGCACCCCAAATTTTAAGGATAAATATTAATATTGATCATGAAACAAATATGAAAAATAAAATTTCAATAATAGAAATAGCCTAAATAGATAATGGACCTAAATATTAATTAGAAAGTTGTGACTAATTCCTTCAAAAGGATTAAAAAGCTAAAAGTCAAATGATCCACAAATAAATAAGTAAGTAAAGTGTCATAAGATTGAACCCGACTCTGATACCCAAGACAGTAGTAAAATCTAATGAATTATATAGATAAATAAATTAAGATCTCTATAAATATATATGAAGAGTCCTACTAAAATAAATTAGTTAAAGTCTATTATAACTTTAACGTATAAAATTGGTGAGCCTTAATAAATGTTTAAGGCTTAACCCATGCTAATTTGCAAGAAGAACGGCCCAACCCAATAATATTAGGCTAAGAGTTATACTCAATGAGCTTTAAAAGAATAATGGGCCTTAATGATAATAGAAATAAATAAATAAACCCATATACATCAAACAAGCTTCACCTATACATATATATACAAATAATGGAGTCTTAACAATTTTTTTAACCCACTAGAAAGGGCTAAACATATATGGGCCTCACGAATGAGTAATGTCAGGGACAATTGGAGCCTTAAAGATATACAGAGAGGTGGGCTACCCTTTTAAATACCAACCAAGCCCATACTCACGTACCTAGGGTTATAACAATAATAACCAAAATAACATGGCCTCTTATCGAATTGCCTACTCACCTTCAAAGCTTACACGTAATGCACTCAAAGGCCATAAGCCCAAAGCCCCCACACAGCCAACCCCTGTTAACCCAAGTAGCTCACGTACACCACATGTTCACTGTACCCCAACCAAAACAAAACCCAATCCCACAATGCACGTGAACCACCCAACCCATTGGCGGGATTGAAGGTGCATGGCCTTAGTTTTATGGTTTTCCCATGCAAACTGTAGAAGGCGGCTCTTAACCGGGAAAGAAGAAAAAAAATGAGGTTTAGTAGATTTGAAAATCTTGCTGTCCTCGAAGGAGAACTCTCTAGATAACCCACGTCACTATATAAAGACTCCCCCAGCGAACGTAGATACTCTTGTTGCAATCGAACATCGTCGTCATGCTCCTGCCGCGCGCGTCCTCTTCTTCCTCCAGCTACTGCCAACCGTGGAACACTTCTTTCTCTTTCAACTTCTTCCTGTTGCTTGTGTTTTCTTTCTCCGATCTTCTTCCTGCGGCTGAGCGTGGACCTTCTACTTCCTTTCCTGTCAAAGAAATCGTTCCAGAAGAGCTTCAACCTGTTCATCAACCCCTTGATCTGAAGGTAGGTAATCTCCCAAGCAAAACAGCAAGTTAATAAATTTTCTTGCATCATGTTCAATCCCTCCTCCTGCTTATCATTTTAATCATTTTGCATGTTTTATTTTAGTTAATTAATAACTACATCATGTTTAGAAAATTTTTATCCGTGTAATCAAGTATCTAAAAATCATAAAATATATATGACTAGAATCTTCACATTTTTTTTAATTTTTATATGCCCTTAAATGTTAATACTAACTAGTTAACCATTAGATTTAATAAATAAATGTATTAAAATAGTTTACACGGCGAATCCTGATTTTACTGTAGCACAGTAGTTGTACTTTTTTTTATGTTGACGGTCTTTTTATGGGCGCCGTAGTGTCCTTTGGACATGAAATTTTATGGGCATATTATTCGGGTGGAGACCGAGGTAGTGAGGTTGGTACCTCCTTTTTCCGATCCTCCTAACTCAAGATAGCCCTACTCTCAAGTAAAAATATTTTTGAACATCATGTTAGGTAGAGTTTTTTGAGCCCTTCATTTCGGTATATAGATTACGCGATTCCAACGTGTGTACGTCGAGAACCTGAGATTTAAAAAATGAATACTATTCGTTAATTAAATGACGACAACATGAGTGTCGTTGAATTCTTTTAACGACTGCATGACATGTCGTTAAATCATTTAAGATATATATCTATATATATATATATAATGTAAAGTATAATGATATCTTCTATCTAAAACTTTAAAAATTAATATCTTTGAAATTATATAAAATAAAATTATAATAAATATATTTTTGGAATCTTTAGATTTTTCCCTTAATTATCATATATTTAGTTCCGATAGTTTTCCTTTATTTCAAAAAAAATATTATTGTTCATCATGATTAAATTAAAGACTACATATCATGCTTAAATCCTAGAAAATTCATATCTTGTGATCAAAGTCGGTAAAAATTACAATATATATAGTCATGATTCTTGTAAATTTCCCTTAATTACCATGTAATTAATTCTAAAAATAGTATCCGTCCTTTTAAAGAGATGCTATTTTCTAAATTATTAGATTAAATAGAAATTAAGATATGAATTGACACCTACTTGCATGGACACGATTTATTCTATTTTTCTCGAGATTTGATCTGTACCGTGGATCATATTGGCACTACGTCTCAGTCCGTAGACGCAGTCCCACGTTTCACATTGGTTTCCCGATACACCCTCAACTCTCGGTAACATACAAGCCCTCCGTTGGACATTCCGTTCCTTCAGACTGGCAAGTTAGTCATTGGGATCTCCGTAAGTCTCCTCGTAGCCTTGGATTCCCTCAAGGTCGACTGAGCTAGTTGTACCACAAGAACCCTGGAACCCTGTTAGTCATGTCACTCTAAAGAAAACATGACACCCGGCCCTCATACAACATTGTTATGGCGATTCTGTGAGAGATCTATCTCTATCTGACTTATAAGGTGCTAATTTGATTAGCGACTACATTGGTTATCGCCGTTTTCTATCATGAGCATGTTGAAGGGGTGACCTTATTGGCGGGCGCTTGGTGTAAAAGCAACCGTATTGTGGAGGCACCAATTCTTCAATGCTTTTTTCAGAGAATGAGTGACCACCACTATGGACACGACTTCCTAAATATAAGGCGTTCTGACGAGACGCTAATCTCTCAGATTTCTCGAATTATCTCGATTTTTATGTGCCATCGTACTAGGCTTGTCGAGGTCTTACTTGAATCTCTGTTAAATGAAATCTACCCTTTTGTTCGTACATGCTTGATCCTTAGAATTCTTGGCCATTAAAGTGGAATTAGTCTAGTCGAATGTCAGGGGCTATGGGTCCCAAATTCATGACATTTTAAATGTTACGGGTCCTGATCTGACCCTATTGGGCGAGACAAAGTCCAAACATATACCGGTATTATGATGATCGGGTGCTGGCATTCACCAACTCGGTTAATGTCATTTAGGGGTAATCATAAAGTCGTGAGAACTCCTAAGTGTATGATCAAAGTCTACCTAGTGCTAATCCATGAGGGGTAATCATATATTCGTGAGCACCCCTTAACGTAAGGCCAATCCTTCATAGTGCTAGTTACATGAAAGCTCTTGTGATAACGCCGTCATAAAGAGAATATTGTACCAGTGTCATTAACCGCCCTTGTGACAATGCTCGTCATAAAGGGAAGATTGTTATTGTTTCCTCATTATGAGAAGTACTTGATATTCTGACATGAAAGTTCTTGCTATACTCTCTTGTTATCATTGTCTCTATATTTCATAAATGTATCTAGCATCTTGCTTACTCGTCCTTGTGATCTTAATCATCATTGCTTTATAGTTACAACTCGTGCCATTATAATTCTCGTTCTACTTTACTTCTTGCACGACCTCCATGAGCATGATAAATTGTTAATCACTTAAAGTTAGCTTGGAGCATGAGATATTAAGTCCAACTGAGCGTTCGCTCACCCAGTTTATTCCCAATGATTTTCAGGTAACGACCTTAGCGATGACGAGACCACACAAGATGGGCAAGGGCAAGAGTGAAGAGTGCTTCAGCAACCTAGATGAACCCCGTGGTCTTTATTATTATGTTCCTGTCAAGTCTAGTTAGAGAGTCCATTGTAACTTTTCATTTATTGAGTCTTTTATTTTAATGGGTCCAGTTTTTAATAAACTCGTATTTGAAATAAAATTCTATCTTGTTCAATTATATGTGTCAAATTATATTTTGCTCTGATCGACTCGACTGTTTAACTGCCATGTTCCGAGCAAACGAACACGTTCCGCTGCTATCGGTTCGGGACGTGACAGAAGGTGGTATCAGAGCCTCGGCTTTCAAATCCTAAGAGCATTAAGTCCAAGAGATAGGTTGAGTATCCTTGTCTGTCATCCTATAGGAATTTCATGAGATTTGGGTAGAGCTATAGTCTAATCAATAAAATTTATCCGTCTACGCTAGATTAATGTTAAGATATTAGTAATCATTAATTTAAAAACTTGTTTTGTAGGCTAGAATGGCCGCTAAGAGAGCTCAGTGGAGAGAGATGCAACGCACTGTCCAGGGATTAACGCAAGCCTTGCAACAAGTTGCACAAGGTGGAGTACGGCATGGAGCCCGGTGTGAATCATGGAAAATAATCCACTTTTAAGAAAAATATATAATGCATAAGAAGAATAATGAAAAAAAGGGAGTAAAAGAGCACGTGGTGCTACTAAGGAGAGTGATCGCCAGAGGGGTTACCTCAATAAGAAGAAAAGATGATCGCGAATACCTGGTGATAATAGGATGCGGGATGGATGTGGGTTCCTTCCTCCACCTTCTATCGGCCGGCCGATGAAGGGGCTTTTTCCTCTTTGATTACCTTTGAACAAAGAACAAACAAATAAAAGAAAAGAAGATCAGCCAAACGTGAGTGTAGTATCAATCCAAATATGAAAGATGGTGATGAAAGAAGAGCATAAAGTATGCACCTTTTGTTTGTTTTAAAACCCCTAGAGAATTAGGGAGAGGAAAAGAGATGCAATGAAAAACTAATGCAAGGAAAAAGCTATACGATGATGAACAGAGATGAATGAAGACAACAAACGAAGATAAGAAAAGATCCTTGCTGTTCCTGTAAACAGTAAAGGGAAAACACTTTGGATGCGGCAGCAGGAGGAAGCAGAGAGCTTCTGTATGTATACGTGCGTCTAACCTCTGTAACAACTCATAACTCACGATTCTTTCTTAACAGCTCTGCTTCTAACCTTGCACCCGTAACCTCTGTGTGTGTGTGTCTCTGTGTGTATATGTATCTATCTCTCACTAACTTCGCGCGAGATCAACCAGGGCATCTTTATATAGGGTCTCGATCACAGATAATCACAAATTTGGGAAGATAGGAATAGGCAGTGGTCATCAATGGCAAGGACTCTAGTTCCCAGATCGAGCAAGGTGATCAAGAAAGGCAGGGAACTCTTCAGGAAAGGCGAGTTCAAACCGGACACGGAAGCGTGAGACACGACCTACCAAAGGGCGTCAATTCAGAATTGACGACCTCCTCCAGAGCGTTAATTTAAAACACGACCGGGATAACGGCGTCACTTTCTAGATTCAATTTTGGCAACAAAACCTTCTGTATTTAAAAATGATGAAGAGACGCCTGAGGGAGAGGCGCTATTTCAAAAACACGACCCAAGGAGGGTCGTTAATTCTTATTTTTCTATTTTGGAAATCAAAAAATTCCAGAAACTGACGCCTTTGCCTCTAGTCATCCTTTCTCAAGAACACGCCCCAGATTAGGTCGCTATTTAAAACACGCCCCTCTTCAAGTCGTGAATTCCAAAAATGCAAGAATTAATCACAAAAACACACAAAAATAGAAAAACTTTATATTATAGAAATATTGAAGTTCACTTTGGGGCGTTAACATAATGACATGAGATTTGATCAACATAGCGTCAATTTTGGCGTGTCTACAGCTGCCCCGCCTTGGCGTCTGTTTTGCAAGGGAGTGAGACGGAATGAAACGAAAGTGTAATGAAGTGGAATGAAGTGGAGCGAACTGATAAGTAGATGCCAAGGTGTGATGTGACACGTCTCAGACACTAAGTATTAGAAATCTTTCCAAGATTCAAAGTGAAACAAACTCCGTGTGATTCCAAGGAAACATCAATTTGCTGGGTAAAGGAGACTAAACTAAACAAGTAAAAAGGTGCGCGTGGGCACGACAGGGAGGCACCATTGAAGAGCTGTTACCAGCTAATGTGGACGTGCTACAACCAAGGTGGATTTATAAAAAAATAAAGGGAATTGAGATGAAGATCCAGCAAAGGAACAGTTTCAAGGAACTAGCCTGAGCGGCTTCAAAGAGAATAAAGTACTCAATTTGGAGCGAAATATCTCATGTCAACTCAATCAAGAGCGAGTGACCTTCATTATTGCCATAATATGAAGATTTTCATCATGAAGCTCAAAGTCCTATATGAATGCATGCTGGGTTTAAAAGGAAAAATTAAAATAAATGAAAATATAAGATAATCAAGGATAATATTGTTAAGCTGCCCAGACTGGGCCAAGAAACTGATTTCACGAGCTGATACTAAGCCGAAACCCATTTATCCACGCACCAACTCGTAAAAGGGAACCATCGTCCCCAGTCTTGGACGGCTCAACGGCCTATCCGTATGACTAAGACTCCTCTGGAATCATCATTGTTTTTGATGAAGGGGAACTCAAATTCCAGATTTACCAAAGCCACAAGGTCCTTGATATAATCTAGTAGCGTATGTAACATATAGTAAAAATGCATACAGGAAGATGGTGATAGTAATGAGCATGGGGGAACTGAGAAATGAGGTGCAAGCACCGTGGGACTTGGATGATGATGCCCAGTCGGTGGGACCAAGAGCTTCTTTCCTGCGCTCAAAACTTCATTAGCCAAAATATAAAAGATAACAAGCAATGAATATAGCATAGCAAGCATAGCATGAATCAAAGCATTAATAGCAGGTATGTATCATATTCAAGAATAGCATTCAAGTATGTATCAGCAAGGCGAAGCATGTTTAGCATGAATAGCATGAGTTAAATTATAGCATTGCAAAGCATCATTGTTTGTTGTTTTGTCATGAGGATGACAACTTGGCTAATCAAGATTTGGAGTTGAATGATCAAGATCTGATAATGCCCATCGGCGGAGTGATCAGCAAGATTTGATAAAAAAGATTTGGAGATGAATAATCGGAGTAATGCGTAGCAAATTATGAAGATGTGATCAATTGTGAATATGGGAAGAATCAAAAGGTAGATGGTAATGAATGGAGAGGACTCATCCCGTGCCCTTGGTCCTTGCAAAGTTGTTGTTCCTGCAAAAACACCATCAGAAAAATACAATGTAAATTTTTTTTTGGATTTTGAAATATGCAAGTTTTTATGAGTTTTGCAAATATTTGAATTTTTATGTGGATTTTGAAAAATATTTGAATTTTTATTATGAATTTTGAAAATATTCAATTTTTGTTGGATTTTGATCAGGAAATATTCAATTTTTTTTGGATTTTGGCTTAGAAAATATTCAAAATTTTATTTGGCTTAGGAAATATTCAAGTTTTTTTCTTATTTTTCTTTTTCTTTTAATTTTTTTATTTTTTTGGTTTAGACATTGTTAATGCAGCATCAAAGGGTGTTTTTTGAACCACTGGCTAGGGGTCCTTGTTCCTTCCCCTTTTGCTAAAATTACCCAAAGCCGAGCGTGCATTGAAAGGTGGCGCCCTATAATTGACTGCCCTTGATTAACGGTGCTCCTACCAAGGCCATACCCGAGAAACATTCGGTCTTAGAGGGAGAAGAGAAGAATAATTGAGGATAAGCTTTATGCAGGATGGGAGATGTCGGGACTTGAATTCCTTCCAAGATGTTTCCCCTCAAAGAGGTAGTCTGTTGCGCCGGGGCTTTGTGCCTTTGATTTTTAGACCCTTGACATGCATACGACCAGGATTTTCCCTGCGGGGACTTTGCCACTCTTGACATGCCATAATTCATACTTTTGAATTTTTTCGAAATTTTGATTTGATTTTCATAATAGCCCTTTTGGCGAGATGTATATCATGAAAACTCATATGAAAACTCATATTGATTTTGGGTTAAGACTGCCCCTATTTGAGACTCCTCTCGTATTGGGGATTACCCTGGGTGGGTCATCTCATCCGTCAACCTCTTGCCCCTGCATTTGGCCGAGTAAAGAAGAGAAAAGACTTTCAGATATACTCATGGCATGGCCAAAGTAGGGACGGTGTTTAACCAAAGGAGCCGGCTAAGGACGCCGTGAAGTGTGTGCGGTGCCCAACTAAGGGTTACTCTTAACAAGCGGGGAGAGAATGTTGAATTCCTAGCGCGAGGTTCTTATAACCAAAGGTGCTGCAAAAGCAAGCCTAAAGACTCTTTTGACAATGATTTAGTAAAGATAAAGGTTTAAAACACCACTTTTAATCTTGTTAAGAAGCACTTCATTTTGAAAATCATGCGTGAAGCAATAAGGTAATGATATCATAAAAATACTTACTTACGTCAACATATTACCTTGCGATCTTTGTTGAAGCAGCTGCCAGGGGCGAGGTTGATCAACATGGGATAGTCCTCTTTTGGCGAAGAAAAGGAATGGAAGCAAAGGATTTGAAAGTGGCTTAACAAGAAGGAGTGGTGCTCAGACCAGACTCAGACGAATAAGGAGAAAATGAAGAGAGGCGAGGGCTAGAACTCCCTCACTAAGGCGTAGAGACCCTGATCACATAGAACAGTCTACAGAAGAAGAGGAGAATTAGAAGGGGGAGTGAGGACTAAAGCCTCAGAAGCAGTGGGAGAAAGGGAAGATGCCCAAGGCAGTGGACGTGGAAGAAGTTGGGTCGGACCCGAGATCAGGAGGAATCAGAAGAAGAAATTGATAGATGGAAAGAGGCGGATCCGGAGGGTCTGGAGACAGAGGAGGAGAATCATGAGGGGAAGAAGAATCCGGAGGATCCGGAGGAATAAAATATTGAGGGACGCGGGGCCCTGGGAAGAAATAGGGAAAAATATGATGAAAAAGGAAGAAGAGGACAAAGGACGTGATATCCCGGAGGAGTAGGAAGATGAAACGGAGGAAAGATGGAGGGTCCGGAGGTTTCGGAAGAAGAAGATGCCGAGGGTCGCGATGCCCAGAGAAGAGTGAAAGATCCGGAGGTTCCGGAGGAAGTAAATATCGAGGGACGCGATGCCCAAGGAGGACGGGTGAGAAATCCGGGGAGTGCGGATGCAATAGTTGGAAAGGGGCGCGATGCCCTGAGGGATGATTGGAGGGGACACAATGCCCAGTGAGTGTAAGAGGACCTGGAGATCCCAAAGATAGAGGCGGAAGATATGGGAAACGTGGGGGATCCGGAGATTCCGGAAGGCGGGGAAGATACGGGTTTTGAAACTCGGGAAAGAAGAAGTGTAAATGCATGTGGATGCAATAGAAGGGATGCGATGAATGCATGGATGCAACAGAATGCATGAGATGAAAAGAATATGAAGAACATGAAGGGTGAGAGGATGAGATCCTCATCCTTACCCTTGGAGTGGCCCATGAAGAAAATGTGATAGACAAGAATGTGGATGGAGTTGAATAGAAGGTGGATGAAATAGTGGAAGGCCCCTTAGCACCACGATAACCGCCCCTCCATGGCAATGAAAGTGTATAGCCAATTGGCCCAATGGATGAAGCTTCAATGGTAAGTGACAACTCCCTTGAAGAGTGAAAAGTAATAGTGTGAGAGAGTTGAACAGTTGGGATAGGAAGCATTGTGTTGCCTAGGGGTTGTGGCATATATGGAGTGTTGAATAGAATAGGCATTCGCCCCTTGTATGGAAGAATGGGTTTAAGATTTGAAAGTTGGAACAAGGGGTGCCCTTCCCGGCCTTTGGGCACAAGCCTACATGGCATCAAAGCTTGACATTCTCTTTTAGCGAGCAGTGGCGGGGATTTGGCCTCTTCGACCATGCTCAGCACAACAACACGGCCTGGCATCCGGCAAACAAATTCTTGCATCTTGAATAGCGCGGCCAAATCCTTCCTGCCCAGCTCTTGATTATCTTCGGCGCAAGTACTTGACGAAAGCCCCCCATTCCGAGTGGTAGAGGAAGGCAAAGCGGAGGCGAAAGGTTCCATGGACGGTAGAGGTATAATGGAAGGGGTTGAAGAAAGGGTGAGTGGAAGCGAAGGTTCAAACACGTCGGGCTTCTCCCTTTGCTCGGAAGCAGTCGGGGTTTGCTCGAGTGCAAAAAGGGGTGGATCTTGCTCTGGACTAGCCACGAGTAAGGGTGAAGGGTTAAGTAGTGGAATAGGGGTAATAGGCATAGTGGGTTTTGGGGTTAAAGGGATAATGGAGGGTTGAGGTGGTGAACAAAGAGGAGTAGTAATAGAAGGCTCGAAGGAGACCGGCGTAGCGGAGGGTGATGGAGGCTCGGCGGAGGCCGACGGAGTGGAGGCTATTGGTGTGGTTACGGGAGGTGTGAACGGAGAAGGTTTAGTACATTGAAAATGCCAGATGGGGCGCGAGGTGTTAGGGATAGGATGAGACTTATGGTGTGGCGGTATGGGTGATTGAAATGTCGACCCGTCATTGTAACACCAAGAGGTCTCATAAATAGGGATTGGATCGGGGACTGTGGCATAGTCCTGAGCAAGGGGTTCATCCAGTGGTAGCGGAGGGAGAGGGAAGCGAAGGAAACTCGGAAGGGGTGCTTGCAGAGCTTCGTCGTATGCCGCCTCAAATTCTTCAATCGCCGGTTCTTCATTAGCAGGTTCAAGTGGACACCGTAGTGAAGGTGTGCATGTGGGTGGTGGAATGTAATGGTATTGTGTATGCGGAGGTGGAGGGCCATATGCGTGAATTGGGTGAATAGGTGGAGTATGGACGGCGTCCACTTGAACGTTGAAATCTGCCGGTTCTTGCTTGCTTGTACTGTCGATGCCGTAGTCGTCTTTCCTATCCTTCCAAGCTTTCTCCATCCTTGTAATGTCATTCAGAGCGGCGTGGAGGGGATTGATTGGAGTAGAAGGAGCGGGCCGTGGGCTCGTAACCCTCTTTAATTGTTCCTCCAACGAAGTGACTTTGTCAAGAAGAGTTCGTTGGAGGGGTGTGACTTGAACAACAGAGGGTTGGCAAGTCCTTGAAGGAGGGGCCGTATAAGAAGGCCGTGGAAGGGGATTAATGGGATGACCCATAGAAGAACCCGGATGGGCCGGGTTGCAAGGAATAAATGGGCCTTGGGGCCGTGGTGAAGGAGGCGGGCATTGGACCACCCGAGGAGAAGTGTAAATAGGAGGAGATGGGTGATGGGCTACCCGAGTAGGAATGTGAATAGAAGAGGGAAGTGGGTGATGGGCCACCCACATAGAATTGGAAGGAGGATGAGAGGAATGAGATGCACCCTCCACAGCGGCCTGAAGGGCTTGGATTTGTTGAGGGGTGAGATGATCTAATGCATGCAAGATCTGGGAGACCTTCTCATCGTCGGGAGGAGACGGTCCCGTAGGAGTAGTGGCTCGCGATTGAATCGGGGGACCATGAGATCGGACATTGCCTGTGGGCTGGGCAATACCATAGGAATGAGGAGGTGGTCCCTTGAAAATATGGTGAGGATGATGACGAACATGTTGAAATTGAGGAGTGGAGGATGTGCTAGGTTGTGCATCCTCATTAAGATTAAACATGTTATTTTGTCTATCAAGGTAAGCCATTAGGCAATCAAAGTTCAAGCAAAATAATTTGCAAAGAAGCACACAAGTTGGAATGGTTACCGTTGATTTTTATTTGTTTGAACCTCGGTGAATTAATGATTTTATGCAAATTGGTATGATCACTCAAGGGATGACCCTAGTTTTAAATGTGGTTTTCTCCGGTGCCAACTAGGAACACTCTCTCACCATGCATAGGCCAACTAAACCCGGGACTTCAAAGATATAACCTGCCCAGCCTCCGTGAGGGAATCCACGGGTGCGGGGACTTACGGAGGTCTTGGAAAAGGAATTTCCGGTCCAAAGAGACGGAATGCTCAATGGAGGGTCGTTCTAATTCCAAGAGAGGTGTGTGAGATCCTAGTGTAGAGAGAGGAGGTCTCTCAACCAAATGCCACAAAATGCAGTATAAGATAAGCAGATCACACCAATATAATCGAGTGATGAATATAAGAATCAATCCAGCATGAATAAACACAGGAAGCAAGGCTCTGCAAACGCACAGGAAAGAGGCGACGTAGCGGCAGTCGCTATCAATAAAAGAGACGACAGCGTAGCTGTCGTGAATCACTGGGAGAGGCTCACAGACAATGCAAAAATGTGCCTTAGTGTGGGGCGCTAAATATGATAAAGACGCCTCTGACAGAGGGCGTCAAACGTGAATGATGCGCACGATCGACGAAAAACACGCCTTGGTGCGAGGCGCTGCCAAATAAAAAGACGCCCGAGGGGAGGGCGCAAATTCACAGAAGCAGCAGATATGATGAAAGACGCCTTCGTGGAAGACGTTAAACAGAAAATAGACGCCCTGGATGAAGGCGTTAAATAAAAAGGCACCTTTGTGAAAGGCGTTAATTCAAAAAAAAATAGCAATAGATTAATCACAAGCTGGCTGATCCCGGGGAGTGTGCAGCGTGCACAGTGGAGGGTGCCCGTGGGGCACAAAGGAGGGGTACCGTGGGTACCAAAGGGAAAGGGCACACGTGGGTGCCAAAGGGGAAAGGGCACACGTGGGTGCCAATGGGAAAGGTCACACGTGGGTGCCAATAGGAAAGGGGTAATCAACAGAAAAATAGTGGAGGTCCCACCGTGATCGCCAATTTATGAATCATGGAAAATAATCCACTTTTAAAAAAAATATATAATGCATAAGAAGAATAATGAAAAAAAGGGAGTAAAAGAGCACGTGGTGCTACTAAGGAGAGTGATCGCCAGAGGGGTTACCTCAATAAGAAGAAAAGATGATCGTGAATACCTGGTGATAATAGGATGCGGGATGGATGTGGGTTCCTTCCTCCACCTTCTATCGGCCGGCCGATGAAGGGGCTTTTTCCTCTTTGATTACCTTTGAACAAAGAACAAACAAATAAAAGAAAAGGAGATCAGCCAAACGTGAGTGTAGTATCAATCCAAAGATGAAAGATGGTGATGAAAGAAGAGCATAAAGTATGCACCTTTTGTTTGTTTTAAAACCCCTAGAGAATTAGGGAGAGGAAAAGAGATGCAATGAAAAACTAATGCAAGGAAAAAGCTATACGATGATGAATAGAGATGAATGAAGACAACAAACGAAGATAAGAAAAGATCCCTGCTGTTCCTGTAAACAGTAAAGGGAAAACACTTTGGATGCGGCAGCAGGAGGAAGCAGAGAGCTTCTGTATGTATACGTGCGTCTAACCTCTGTAACAACTCATAACTCACGATTCTTTCTTAACAGCTCTGCTTCTAACCTTGCACCCGTAACCTCTGTGTGTGTGTGTCTCTGTGTGTATATGTATCTATCTCTCACTAACTTCGCGCGAGATCAACCAGGGCATCTTCATATAGGGTCTCGATCACAGATAATCACAAATTTGGGAAGATAGGAATAGGCAGTGGTCATCAATGGCAAGGACTCTAGTTCCCAGATCGAGCAAGGTGATCAAGAAAGGTAGGGAACTCTTCAGGAAAGGCGAGTTCAAACCGGACACGGAAGGGTGAGACACGACCTACCAAAGGGCGTCAATTCAGAATTGACGACCTCCTCCAGGGCGTTAATTTAAAACACGACCGGGATAACGGCGTCACTTTCTGGATTCAATTTTGGCAACAAAACCTTCTGCATTTAAAAATGATGAAGAGACGCCTGAGGGAGAGGCGTTATTTTAAAAACACGACCCAAGGAGGGTCGTAATTCTTATTTTTCTATTTTGGAAATCAGAAAATTCCAGAAACTGACGCCTTTGCCTCTAGTCGTCCTTTCTCAAGAACACGCCCCAGATTAGGTCGCTATTTAAAACACGCCCCTCTTCAAGTCGTGAATTCCAAAAATGCAAGAATTAATCACAAAAACACACAAAAATAGAAAAACTTTATATTATAGAAATATTGAAGTTCACTTTGGGGCGTTAACATAGTGAAATGAGATTTGATCAACATAGCGTCAATTTTGGCGTGTCTACACCGGGGATTTACATCGGAAGTTCCGAAAGTTGAATCCCCCTAAGTTTGGTGGGTCGACTGACCCGGATGAAGCAAAAAATTGGGTGCAATAAATAGAGAGAACCTTTAAGGTGATGCAATGCACCGACGAAGAGAATGTACTATTAGGAACTTATCAATTAGAGAAGGATGCCCAAGTATGGTGGGGATCCGTGGAAGCCATTTTGCATAACCATCAAGTTTCTTGGGACGAGTTTTTAGAACACTTTAACGAGAAGTATTTCTCGGAAAGAATCCGCGAGAAGAAGGCTATGAAATTTACGGCATTGAAACAACGTAGTCTATCCGTAGCAGAGTATGAAGCGAAATTTTCTAGACTGGCCCGATATGCACCACACTTGGTTTGCATGGAGAAAATGAGAGCAAAGAGATTTATGAATGGCTTGAAGGTGGAACTTATACCTCAACTAGCTCCACTAGAAATTCAAACATATACGGAGATGGTTAGAAAAGCTCAACTCTTGGAAGATGCTATGGATATGATGGAAAGAATCAAAGGAAAGGTCGCCAAGAAGGACTTACCAAATGGATCCAAGAACAAGGAAAACGCGAACGATAAGAAGAGAGGTAACGGAGGCAACAAATTATATGAAAATAAGAAATCCCAGAATAATGATCGACAAATTATTCCGGCCAAAAGGAAATGTGAGCATTGCAAGAAGGGAGGGCACAATCCGGACGAGTGTTGGTATAAACTCGGAAAGTGCATCTGTTGTGGAAGCCAAGATCATAAGATCGCCCATTGTCCACTCTTAAATGAAGAAACACCGCAGATGTCAGAAGGTAACTCTATGACCATATCTCCTCCAAGATTACATGAATTGAATACGGTGACCTTAGCTTGAATACATGTTTTGGATATGATGATCTTACCCCACTAATTTTGAAAAGAAAATCTGTTGAATTTGGGGACCAAATTCTTTTAAGTGGGGGAGAGTGTAGCACCCCAAATTTTAAGGATAAATATTAATATTGATCATGAAACAAATATGAAAAATAAAATTTCAATAATAGAAATAGCCTAAATAGATAATGGACCTAAATATTAATTAGAAAGTTATGACTAATTCTTTCAAAAGGATTAAAAAGCTAAAAGTCAAATGATCCACAAATAAATAAGTAAAGTGTCATAAGATTGAACCCGACTCTGATACCCAAGACAATAGTAAAATCTAATAAATTAGATAGATAAATAAATTAAGATCTATATAAACATATATGAAGAGTCCTACTAAAATAAATTAGTTAAAGCCTATTATAACTTTAACGTATAAAATTGGTGAGCCTTAATAAACGTTTAAGGCTTAACCCATGCTAATTTGCAAGAAGAAAGGCCCAACCCAATTATATTAGGCTAAGAATTATACATAATGAGCTTTAAAAGAATAATGGGCCTTAATGATAATAGAAATAAATAAATAAACCCATATACATCAAACAAGCTTCACCTATACATATATATACGAATAATGGAGTCTTAACAATTTTTTTAACCCACTAGAAAGGGCTAAACATATATGGGCCTCACGAATGAGCAATGTCAGGGACAATTGGAGCCTTAAAGATATACAGAGAGGTGGGCTACCCTTTTAAATACCAACCAAGCCCATACTCACGTACCTAGGGTGATAACTACAATAACCAAAATAACATGGCCTCTTATCGAATTGCCTACTCACCTTCAAAGCTTACACGTAATGCACTCAAAGGCCATAAGCCCAAAGCCCCCACACAGCCAACCCCTGTTAACCCAAGTAGCTCACGTACACCACATGTTCACTGTACCCCAACCAAAACAAAACCCAATCCCACAATGCGCGTGAACCACCCAACCCATTGGCGGGATCGAAGGTGCATGGCCTTAGTTTTATGGTTTTCCCATGCAAACTGTAGAATGCGGCTCTTAACTGGGAAAGAAGAAAAAAAACGAGGTTTAGTAAGTTTGAAATCCTTGCCGTCCTCGAAGGAGAACTCTCTAGATAACCCACGTCACTATATAAAGACTCCCCCAGCGAACGTAGATACTCTTGTTGCAATCGAACGTCATCGTCCTGCTCCTGCCGCGCGCGTCCTCTTCTTCCTCCTGCTACTGCCGACCGTGGAACACTTCTTCCTCTTTCAACTTCTTCCTGCTGCCTGCGTTTTCTTCTCTGATCTTCTTCCTGCGGCTGAGCGTGGACCTTCTACTTCCTTTCCTGTCAAAGAAATCGTTCCAGAAGAGCTTCAACCTGTTCATCAACCCCTTGATCTGAAGGTAGGCAATCTCTCAAACAAAACAGCAAGTTAATAAATTTTCTTCAATCAAGTTCAATCCCTCCTCCTGCTTATCGTTTTAATCATTTTGCATGTTTTATTTTAGTTAATTAATAACTACATCATGTTTAGAAAATTTTTATCCGTGTAATCAAGTATCTAAAAATCATAAAATATGCATGACTAGAATCTCCATTTTTTTTAATTTTTCTATGCCCTTAAATGTTAATACTAACTAGTTAACCATTAGATTTAATAAATAAATGTATTAAAATAGCTTACACGGCGAATCCTGTTTTTTACTGTAGCACAGTAGTTGTAATTTTTTTTATGTTGATGGTCTTTTCATAGGCGTTGTAGTGTCCTTTGGACATGAAATTTTATGGGCATATTATTCGGGTGGAGACCGAGGTAGTGAGGTTGGTACTCCTTTTTTCGATCCTCCTAACTCAAGATAGCCCTACTCTCAAGTAAAAATATTTTTGAACATCATGTTAGGTAGAGTTTTTCGAGTCCTTCATTTCGGTATATAGATTGCGTGATTCTGACGTGTGTACGTCGAGAACGTGAGATTTAAAAAATAGATACTATTCATTAATTAAATGACGACAACCTGAGTGTCGTTGAATTCTTTTAACGACTGCATGACATGTCGTTAAATCGTTTAAGATATATATATATATAATGTAATGTATAATGATATCTTCTATCTGAAACTTTAAAAATTAATATCTTTGAAACTATATAAAATAAAATTATAATAAATATATTTTTGGAATCCTTAGATTTTCCCCTTAATTATCATATATTTAGTTCCGATAATTTTTCTTTATTTCAAAAAAAATATTATTGTCCATCATGATTAAATTAAAAACTACATATCATGCTTAAATCCTAGAAAATTCATATCTTGTGATCAAAGTCGATAAAAATTACAATATATATATAGTCATGATTCTTGTAAATTTCCCTTAATTATCATGTAATTAATTCTAAAAATAGTATCCATCCTTTTAAAGAGATGCTATTTTCTAAATTATTAGATTAAATAGAAATTAAGATATGAATTGACACCTACTTGCATGGACGCGATTTATTCTATTTTTCTCTAGATTTGATCTATACCGTGGATCATATTGGCACTACGTCTCAGTCCGTAGACGCAGTCCCACGTTTCACGTTGGTTTCCCGATACACCCTCAACTCTCGGTAACATACGAGTCCTCCGTTGGACATTCCGTTCCTTCGGACTGGCAAGTTAGTCATTGGGACCTCCGTAAGTCTCCTCATAGCCTTAGATTCCCTCAAGGCCGACTGAGCTGGCTGTACCACAAGAACCCTGAAACCCTGTTAGTCATATCACTCTAAAGAAAACATGACACCCAGCCCTCATAGAACGTTGTTATGGCGATTCTGTGAGAGATCTATCTCTAGCTGACTTATAAGGTGCTAATTTGATTAGCGACTACATTGGTTATCACCGTTTTCTGTCATGAGCATGTTGAAGGGGTGACCTTATTGGCGGGCGCTTGGTGTAAAAGCAACAGTATTGTGGAGGCACCAATTCTTCAATGCTTTGTTCAGAGAATGAGTGACCACCACTATGGGCACGACTTCCTAAATATACGGTGTTCTGACGTGACGCCAATCTCTCAGATTTCTCAAATTATCTCTATTTTTGTGTGCCATCGTACTAGGCTTGTCGAGGTCTAGCTTGAATCTCTGTTCAATGAAATCTACACTTTTGTTTGTACATGCTTGATCCTTAGAATTCTTGGCCATTAAAGTGGAATTAGTCTAGTCGAATGTTAGGGGCTATGGGTCCCAAATTCATGACATTTTAAATGCTACGGGTCCTGATCTGATCCTATTGGGCGAGACAAAGTCTAAACATATACCGGTATTATGATGATCGGGTGCTGGCATTCACCAACTCGGTTAACGGCATTCAGGGGTAATCATAAAGTCGTGAGAACTCCTAAGTGTATGACCAAAGTCTACCTAGTGCTAATCCATGAGGGGCAATCATATATTCATGAGCACCCCTTAACGTAAGGCCAATCCTTCATAGTGCTAGTTACATGAAAGCTCTTGTGATAACGCCGTCATAAAGAGAATATTGTACTAGTGTCATTAACCGCCCTCGTGACAATGCTCGTCATAAAGGGGAGATTTTTATTGTTTCCTCATTGTGAGAAGTACTTCATATTCTGACATGAAAGTTCTTGCTATACTCTCTTGTTATCATTGTCTCTATATTTCATAAATGTATCTAGCATCTTGCTTACTCGTCTTTGTGATCTTAATCATCATTACTTTATAGTTATAACTCGTGCCATTATAATTCTTGTTCTGCTTTACTTCTTGCATGACCTCCTTGAGCATGATAAATTGTTAATCACTCAAAGCTAGCTTGGAGCATGAGATATTAAGTCCTATTGAGCGTTCGCTCACCCAGTTTATTCCCAATGATTTTCAGGTAATGACTTTAGCGATGACGAGACCACACAAGATGGGCAAGGGCAAGAGTGAAGAGTGCTTCAGCAACCTAGATGAACCCCGTGGTCTTTATTATTATGTTCCTGTCAAGTCTAGTTAGAGAATCCATTGTAACTTTTCATTTATTGAGTCTTTTCTTTTAATGGGTCTAGTTTGTAATAAACTGGTATTTGAAATAAAATTCTATCTTGTTCAATTATATGTGTCAAATTATATTTTACTCTGATCGACTCGACTGTTTAACTGCCACGTTCCGAGCAAACGAACATGTTCCGCTGCTATCGGTTCGGGGCGTGACAATGCTGCTGTCAGGGGACGTAACCTGAAGCTGGAGAATGTAGATGACCTGATATTGTTCCACCCTTAACACGGGCTTTTAGAAATCATCGAGTTATTGGACTGGGGGCCACTTCGCCATGGCAGGATGGGATTGGGATTATAACTGGTGGGTCAGGGATTGCAGGAGAAACTGGAGTCACGATGAGACTGGAAAGTTCTGGATTAAAGGGGTGTGGGATGTGGGAGTGTAGGATGATGGAAACCCAAGAATAAGTTAAGACTGGAGCTTGCTGGGATGGTGATTGGGACGTTGCATGGACACTGGAACTTGCTGGCCCGTCGTGACGGCGCAAGGTCCGAAAGCAGAATGAGCTAAGCAGGGTGATATGAAGTTGACTGGAGAGTATGTAGTTAATGATCTGGCAATGTGGGTCGATCAAAGGCCAATAACTGGAGAGGCCCATGACCTATTGAGGAGTGGGTGGAAGGCCACCCTGACTGGTGGGAAAAGGAAGATTTTCTCGTTATCGGCTCTACCACCCTTTCGGGTTCTCACCAGAGCCGACCCCCTTTAGCTTTTTTCGACACGCCCTTCTGGGTTTTCACGTCGAGGGATTTCCCAAGTTTGCCTAAGATGCCCTTTCGGGTTTTTACCTCAATGGGGTTGTTGGCCTTTTTGCCCCCAGTCGCCTCCTTATGATGAGGATGACTGGGTCGACCGGGGTATCTCTATTTTTAACCCCATTTTTTGTTATTTTTTTTCTTACCTGGGAGTCTTACGGTTGGATTGTCGCTGGTGTTGGGGAGTCCTCGCTCTTGTTGTTGCAAGGACAAAGGCAGGAGGCTAACTCCCTATAGTTACATGGGGAACTCTGAGAGGGTTCGGCTAACACTGTTACTTGATTGGGAAGGTAGGTCGGAAGCAGCGACTGATTTTGCCTTCCTACAGAAAGGGTTGGTTTTGTTGGTGATGGCTAAGTGGTGTGCGAATTAGTCTGGGTAGCGCGTGAACTCATGTTCTGGTGCGTAATATTGCTTCATGTGTTTGCCATTGAGAGGCGGGAACGGCTTGTGACCCTTGTGGTCGACGACCGTGTAGGCCCCACCCTCGTAGACGTTGTCGATGATGTATGGACCCCGCCAATTCGGCTGTAGCTTTCCACTAGAGCGCCCTGCCATGACTTCCTTTTCCTTGATCATGACGAGATCACCTTGCTTGAAGGCTCGTTGCTTAATGAGCTTGTCGTAGGATCGCGCCATACTGGCCTGGTATACTTGCAGGTGTTTGTAGGCTTCGAGCGATTTGCCTTCTAGATCAGCGAGCTCTTCTAGCCTTCTCTGGCATTCATCTTTATCAGGGCCGACAAGGCCGGTGTGGACCGCCACGCGGTAACAGGCTAACTCGATTTCAATGGGGATGATAGCTTTCGCTCCGTAGACAAGGGAGAATGGCGAGCATCCCATGGGGGTTTTGTAGATCATCCGGTAGGCCCATAATGCCTCGAAGACCTTTTCACCCCAGTCACGTTTCTGGTGGCTAACAATTTTAGCCAGGAGCTTGTAGAGGGTCTTGTTGAAATTTGGCCGCCATTGGCCTGGGGATTATAGACCGAAGAGGTTCTCCAGTCGATGTGAAATTTGGCCGCTAGTTGATATACGGCCATATTCTTGAATAGTGTTCCGTTGTCGGACACTATGCGACTGGGAGTACCGAATCGGTAGATGATGTTGTGCCGGACAAATCTGGTGATCACTTCGTCGGTGACCTCCCGCAAGGGAAGGGCTTCCGCCTAGCGAGAGAAGTAGTCGGTGGCAGCCAAGATGTATTTATGGCCCTTGGAAGATGGCGGGAAAGGCCCCGCGATGTCCATGCCCCACTCGGCGAATGGCCAAGTGGGGGCTTTGAGACGCAGTGGATTAGGAGGTCTTCTGGGTATCGGGCCAAAGGCTTGGCATTGATGGCATGTACGAGCGTACTGGATTCAATCCACATACATGGTTGGCCAATAGAAGCCTTTGAGCTTGATATTGTGCTTCATTCGATCTTTGGCCTGGTGCGCACCACACAATTTGAAGTGAACTTCCTGCATAATGGCTCGAGCCTCGGCTGGGGAGACGCATCTTAGGAGAATCGACTTGTCCTTCTCATGGACAAATCGATATATGGAGTCGCCAATCAACTCATAGGATGTTGCTCGGCGGAGTAGCTGGACTCTTTGAGCTCGGTTAGAAGGGAACCACCCTTTCTTGAACTTGATGATGGGCTCACGCAAATCTTCGCCTTCTGGAGGAGTGTTCTGGTCGGGGTCATGGACCTCGTAGATGGTGAGACCGGAGTCACCTTCGAGTGAGCCCGACATCAGTATCCTATGCTTGACTATGATGTCGACCTCGCCCTCAGGCGGGATCTTGATGGCCGCAGCCAATTTTTCCAGGGCATTTGCCTGGGCGTTGCTGCTTAAGGGGACATGATCTATTTTTATGAAATAGAACTTTTGGGTTAGCCTGGTGACGGCGGTGTGGTACGGGACCAACTCTGACTTTCACACGTCATAGACACCGAGGACTTGCCGGACTATTAGCTGAGAGTCGTCATAGGCTTTGAGGCATTTGATGCCCATGTCGAGAGCCATCTGAAGCCCAATGATCAGAGCTTCATACTCAGCTTCATTGTTGGTCAGGGATTTCATAAGAGTGCATGAGTTGTACAAAACTCCACCTTGAGGAGTCAGGAAAACAATGCTGGCACCTGCCATGATGGCCGGATTCTGATTATTCTGGGTAATCCCTTGGGAAGCGCCATCAAAGTAGAGCTCCCAGCAAGGTACATTGGCTGTGAGAGCGCCTTGCTGCCAGTAATGCAAGACATCTCTGCTCTGTTCAACTGGTTGTCGTGATTGGACAGCAGGGGACTCCTCGTCAGGGAGCTCCGTGTAGAGAGGTGAGTCATCCGATACTGGATGGGCTGCCAAGAATTCAACCATGCCCTGTCCCTTGATTGCTTTCCTGGGGACATAAGTAATATCGTACTCAATTAGCAAGAGAGCCCACTTTCCCAGTCGGCCTGAGAGGACGGGCTGTCTGAGGAGGTACTTCAGGGGGTCGTGCTTCGATATGAGCTCGACCCGATGGGACAAGAGGTAATGCTGCAGCTTCTTGACGGCGAATACTAATGCCAAGCAGACTTTCTCCATGGGGGAGTAGCGGTACTCAGCATCGATCAGTTTCCGACTGAGGTAGTAGAGCGGCTGCTCTTTACCCTTGTCATTGATTTGTGCCAATAGAGCTCCTAGTGAAGCGTCCATGGCAGCGATGTAGAGTATAAGGGGTTTGCCCTTGACTGGTGCCCCCAGGACTGGGGGAGTGAGGAGGTACTCCTTGATTTGCTCGAAAGCCGCGTGGCATTCTGAGTCCCATATGAATGGGGCGTCTTTCTTCATCAGCTTGCTGAAAGGCACGCATCGACCGGAGAGGTTAGAAATAAACCTTCGAATGTAGGTCAATCTTCCTTGGAAGGACCTGAGTTCGGTGAGGTTGCTGGGTGGTGGAAGCTCCCGGATCGCTTTGATCTTGCTGAAGTCCACCTCGATTCCTCGGTATCAGACGACGAAGCTGAGAAAGTTGCCGCTGGAGATGCCAAAGGCGCATTTCATGGGGTTCATCTTGAGCCCATATTGCAGGAGACGATCGAAGACTTGGCGTAGATAGCGCAGGTGGTCTTCTTGTCTTTTAGTCTTGACGACGAGATCGTCGACGTAGCATTCGATGGCATTGTGGAGCATCTCCTTGAATATTTTCGTTATGGCCCTTTGGTAAGTAGCATCGACATTCTTAAAACCGAAGGGCATGCGCTTGTAGTTGAAAATCCCTTTGGGGGATCGGAAGGTAGTATGATTTTTATCTTCAAGGGACATCCGGATCTGGTTATAACCGGATGACCCGTCCATAAAAGACAAGGCTTCATGGTCGGTGGTCATGTCGACCATTATTTCTGTGATCGAAACTGGGAAGTCGTCCTTCGGACAGGCTTTGTTGAGGTCCCAGAAGTTGATGTAGATGCGAACTTGACCACTTTTCTTCTTGATTGGGACTATGTTGGCGATCCAGATCAGGTAGATGCACGGCTCGATGAAGTCGACCTCCGCCATCTTGCTGACCTCGGCCAAAACCTGGAGTTCTAGCTCATGACGCATGCAACGCTGTGGCTGTTTGACTGGGGCGGCTGAGGGAGAAATAGCTAGCTCGTGCTCCGCTACAGAGGGGTCTAGCCTTGGCATCTCCTTGTATGTCCACCAAAGTAGTCTTTATATTCGAGCAGGAGTTGCTTGTAATCCTGCCTTTCTGCCTCGATGAGGAGAGCGCTAACGAACATGGGCTGGGGGGCTTCATCCTCACCCAGGTTGATTTCCACAAGCTCGTCAACGGTTACCTATCCACCATCCTCCAACTCATGAGGAGCGGGTTGGAAGTCGATGAAATCCTCATCATCGGTATCGACTTCATGTATTTCTTGATTTTCGAAGCCATCGGTTGACGCCGATGGGACTGGAGAGTTGTTGTTGTTGGAATCCATTAAAGATTGATATGGGCCGCTAGCTTCTTGCCAGTAGTTGTCGACTGGTGCCGCTGAAGCTTCCCTGGGGTTGCATGCTAAAGCTGACAATCCTTCATGGGTAGTGTCATGGACACTTCCCTCATCAGGAGAGTCTGTCAAGCTGAGTCCTTCGATGGGCTGGGTGGTATGAGGTCTATCCTGATATCCTCACAGGGAGGCGAGGAAGACTCCTCGACTGCTTGGACTGGAGTGCTGGCTTTGACGGGGATCGAGATCAGGATCTCCTCTTCTTCGTCCCCGGAGCTGTCGAATTTTACATCGACCTTTGTCTGGTCGTCCACTGGCGGTGTCAAGCCTATGACGTTGACCGTGTAGTACACACGAAACTCTGGGTCTTGGTCATAGCCGAGTCCCCTAGTATCCTTATGAAAGTATGGGGGTTGCCCCCGGACCTGGGAAGGGGTCCACAGCTGGCAAAAATATCTTCATTGTGCAGAACCTTGCCATTGAGGGATGTGTTGCTTCAGACACATCTCTCGAATATGTGGCGGCAGGTCGTCCAATACTTGGACTACTTCAGGGGGATCATCGGCTCGTTTGGACCAACCAAAGTCGTCGTCTGGTGGGGCTTGAGGGACCATGTCTCCCTTATAGAAGACAATGGGCTTGTCCCTGTTAGCCTTTTTCTTGTTTCTGCGTTGTCGCTTGAAGGTAACGATAAATGTTGTTAGCGACTCAACCCAGTGTTCTTCTGATGCACATGGGAGCTGGATGCAGTCTAGTGGCAAGCATATGCTCTTGTCGATAGCTTGGCTAATAAGATTAGCCTCGAAATCGATCTTACGCCTCTCAGGGCAGTCTGGGGTTGATTTGGAGCTGAGACGTAGCGGATGGAGCTTAGCCTTCTCTTCGTCAATAGAGAAGAGATCATCATCATCTTCCTCTGAGAGCTAGCCGTTGCTTTTACTCTTGATCACGGGGTATGGACATATCCCCCCAAAGTAGAGCGCAACATTGGCGAGATTACACTCTACTGGAGTGAATGGCGACTAGTCTGCAAAGACCGTGTGTTGTTCCCCGCCCTTGGCATACTTGATGCATTAGTGGAGAGTTGATGGGACGACCTAGTTTTCATGGAGCCAGGGTCTGCCCAATAGCACTTTATATGATGTGTTGGCATCGATGATGTAGAATGTCACCTTGGAGGTGAAATCATCGAGCACCAAATCGACGTCCACCCGGCCGAGGACGTCCTTGGTGTCCTGATTGAAGCCGGATATCTTGACCACTTGAACCTTCTGGAGGTATGGGGTCAGATATAGGGTCTTGAATATCTTGAGCGGCATGATGTTGACAGCGGCACCGGCGTCCACCAGGATCTGGTTCACCTCATGCCCATTGACCTTCCCCTTCATGTAGAGGGGACGGTTGTGGCACGGAGGGGATAGCAGCATGTCATTCTCCATGAAGGAGACGGTGGATGTGAAGGCTTCATAGGTAGCTGCCTTCATCTCTGCGACATGTGCTTCATAGGCTTCTGGCTCTTGGAGTATTTTGATAAGAGTTTCTCTTAACTCTTTACTCCAAGCAATGGCTTCCCATATTGTAATGTTGGCGGGGAAGCGCTTCATCTGGTGGAGGAATTTTCGATCAGCTTGAGCTCGGGCATCCTCCAATGATGGTAGTATGTCGGGTTGGGCTTTCTGCGGGCTACCGCGTCGCTCCCCGTCGGGGAGTTGCACTGCCTTGCCTTTACCACTGGGATCGGGTTGTCTCTGATCACTTGTGGACTCTTGGAGTAGGGGTGCCAATGATGGATCTTCTGGGAGTCTCTAGTGAGTTGGCTCGTCCTTATCGGACGGTCCTGCTTGTTCTGTGGAAGAGAAACAAGCTGGTGCAGGGACTGGGATCCTGGCAGTAATCTCTACGATGCCAGAAGGATCGAAGATGCCATATCCTTTCCGAATTTCCACCTCCAGAATGGGGGCGATTGCTTCTCCTCGGAAGAGGATAATTCGGTCCGAGTCGAAGGTGGACGGGTGGAGAGGTAACTCGAGAATCCTCTCCGACCTCTACCATGCCCTCGGCCACGGCCTGTGTGTTCTGGAACTGGCTGTAGCCCGAGCGGGGCAGTAGTCCTTTGTCTTGTTCGGGAGGCCACCAGTTCGCCTCACTGAGAAGCGTTGATGTTATCAGGGAGTGGAATAGCCACCATATTACAGGTACAGCCGCAAAGCATTTCTTTCAACTGCTCTATTGTGATCTCCTTATCTTTATGGAATAGGGAGAGTTCTTCTGGGATCAGGAGCCTTTCACCGTCCTTGAGCTTTTGGATCATCTCTTGGACCTAGCTTCTAAGGCGGTCTTGCTTCTACATTTCTTCCCATGAGATATAGCTGTCGAGTGGGAGAGCTCCGGTAGAACGAGGAGGGATGTATTTTTCCAGGTCATCGATGAGCCGCTGGAGCCTCTGGAGAGGCGTTGGCTCGGTTGGAGCCTGTAAGGTAGCCACTTGGTCAGTTTGTTTCTTGAGCCGCCTTTTGAGGTTATTCCTCCTATTTTTCTCCTATTTCTTGGCTATGGCCGCCTCCAAGGGAGTAGGAGGGAGAAGTGCTGGGGTCGGAGTTGATAAATCCTCATGAGGATATCCCCGAGCTGATGCCTTGGCAGGGTGAGGTCGACAACTTTTCTTTGCCCGGATTTTTATCCAAGCACCTTCCGCTTGTTGTATCTGGAAGGTGGCATTGATCGCCTGCTCAATGATCTTAGGTGGTAGCTCTTGGTATGTTGGGATACTGGGACTGGTGTCCGAAGACGTGTGCGTGGTTTGATGCCTTACCCGCAGCGGCGAAGGCTTCTGCTGAGAGGCGGACTGGGAGACGTGCTTGGTGTCTTGATCCTTTATCTTGCCTTTGCGATCATGCTGGGAGCAAGGTCCGGTGGCAGTCAAAGGTACCATAGGGCCTTGCCGCTCTGGGTAGTTACCCCGACTTTGTGCATTGACTGGGCCTCGTGGCGGCCGGCCCGACGTACGAGCCAAAGTTGCTGAAGACTCCGAAGATGTCTTCTTTGCAATCTGGATTGGGTTGCAGGGCAAGCGGGGAGGACCCGATGGCTCACCGACTGAGGGGACATGACATGGCCGGGCCGATACCTCACCCTACTTTTGCTTCCCCTTCCTATCCCCGAATGTCAGAGACGGAGGTAGGGCAGGGGGAGAGCGAGAGGGGCCTAAGGAGCCCATCATCGTCTCGCCCACCAGGACATTCTCTAGGCCAAGAAGGACCTAGAGGAGCCTTGCGGTGTCTTATCTGGGGAAGGGGAGAGACTCCAGCTCCTGCCAAGGCCGCCATTGCATGGCCGAATTGGCAGGGGCCGACTAGCTGGCTGGGGGTGTCTGAGAGTCCGGAGGAGCTGAGGTGGCAAGAGGATGGATGACGTTGACCGAGAAGTTACTCGGCCTAGTCTCTTGGCTGGTGTCCTATTCCCTGCGCCTTCGCAATTGATCGAGAGCTTCTTGATTATCAGTCTGAAACTCGAGCCATTCGGGGGTATGCTGGTAAGGTAGCCCGTGCCCATTTTCTTGAGGAGGGTCTGGCTGTTCTGGTGCATCTCTGGCGATGCTCAGGGTTTTTTCGACAGCTTGTCTAAGTCTCAGAAGGGCCATGGAGTTTCCCTCAGCATCGATCTACTCCCACTGGATCTGTTCCTGGATTAGGTACTAAACTTCTTCACAGGACTCGATCGTGTGGCAAACTCTGGCGTGGAAAGGGCAGTACTGGGGGTGATTGAAGTCCCAGTGAGTGTAGTCTGTCGGCAAGTCTCGGGGCATAATTTTCCCCCTCTCAACGAGGACATCGAAGAGTCAGCGGGTCTTCTCCTTGGGAAAGGAGAGGGGTGCGCGATCATGCCAGGGCCTCCACATCGATCTACTCCCACTGGATCCATTCTTGGATGAGGTTATAAACTTCTTCACAGGACTCGATTGCATGGCAGACTCTGGCGTGGAAAGGGCAGTACTGGGGGTGACTGAAGTCCTAGTGACTATAGTCTGTTGACAGGTCTCGGGGCATAATTTGCCCCCTATCAACGAGGACATCGAAGAGTCACCGGGTCCTCTCCTTGGGAAAGAAGAGGGGTGTGCGATCATGGCAGGGCCTCCACCCCGGATACCAGAGCAAACGCTCGCCTTGACTGGTGATGGGCTCCTCTACTTTGACGTCAGAGAGGGAGAATGCGGCCAACATATGGATCACGTTGGCTGAGTGATGAGACACGACCAAGGGGTATGCAGCAAAATGGACACGGGTCCTTGGACCTATTCCGCAAGCAGAAGCACAAAGCATTTAAAGTAATAGATTGGGCCGAATCGCCGTCGCACACACACGAGCCCGGGTGACTTGATGATGCCAAGGGGAGATGATGGATCAAGGCCCTTGCTGGTAGAGTGCCAGCAGGGCTAGGGTTGCCCTCCCGAAGGTACAAGGCCCACACTTAAGGGGCTGGCCGGGTGCCAATTGGGGCACTAGGTCCCTCTCTCTCACTGCCCACGGTGACTGCTCATGAGTGGAACACGCGGGGTCGGGTGCTCTCTCTCTCTTGCTCAACGGAGTAACGTCCACGGATATTAAATGAACAAGCACTAATAATGAAGCAAAAGTCAGGGCTTACCCTAGTTGGTTTGAAGAAACCAACCCCGTTCGGAGACGAGGGCGAGCGGGGAAGTGTGGGTTCCCCGCACACTGCGCCGATGAAGCTTGAACCCTGTTTAAACTATACAATCACTACACCTCACACAGGAGGGTGGACTTGGGGTGGGGATATCTATATTACAATTCAAACACTACCTCCGCACAGGGAGGGGCGTTAAGCCAGCCAGGCGGGGAGGGGTGGTAAGCTCGAGTCGCGCCGATGGAGTGCTCCGCCGAATCTTCCCAAATCTGGAACCGCAGGACAGAGGGGCGGTGCAGTCACCTCTGTGTACTCACCCGAGCTTGGAAGTCACTGAAACCAGTGCTGAATCGTCACTGACTGACCCAGGTACGCTGATGAATTTTGGTGGGCGATCCCCGTGTCGCCACTGGCCGGGGTGGACCCCGGAGCAGGTACTCAGCGTTCTGGTTCTGGCCGGACCAGAGTGTTGCAGCTGCTTGTCAAAGGCGCTACGGCCGCTCCCGAAGTCCGAATGAGTCAGGACCAAGTCGAGGACGTCCGTGGGTGAGTTTTCTTGAATCAGCAACCAAGCACATCACCATAGGATGTTGGGGCGGTGAGGAGGAGTCCGTGGAGTGAGGAGGTGTCAGGGCAGGACCTGGATGGATAATCTGCGCACCCGGGGGAGAAAAATTGGAAACTGCTCTTCCTGACACCGAACGGGATGCCGCTTGTTGGTGAAGGTGGGTGCCTTGTGGGAGAAGCTCTCGGTCAAGTGGCGCCTTCAGAAGTTGAGGGGTGTGGCCGTGGTAGCTTCTGCACTGCAGTTCTGGTCCAGGTTCTGGCCCTGGTTGCGCAGTCGGACGAGAATGGTCACCACAAACTGTAGCGAAGTCGGAATGAGACGATTCCACCTCGCTTGCGAAGAAGACTCGCAGACCTTTCCGGAGATGTATGGTGCACTTCGAGATGATGTCGGACAGCACCGGAGAAGTCTCTGCAAGTCGGGCTTCGTCTGCTGGCAGCGAACCAGGGGGGGCAGAACACTCTTTGGTGATTGTGGAGGGGTCTTGGGTGGAAGGTTTAGTGGGTTTGGGAGGGGGTTGTAGTTGCTGATGTAGGGGTGGAGTCTAGAGAGGTGAGGGCCGATGGAGGGAGATGGGGTAGCAGGGTGTGAGAGGGAAGGAGGAGGTGGGGGCGGACCTAGTGGGGAGGGAGTATGGAGGTGGAGGGGTGCGCAAATGGGCTTGGGAGTGGGGAGGGTTTCCTTTGGAATTGGTGTGGTGGGTTAATGGAGAGGTAATGAAAGCCTTGGGGATGGGAAGGGGTTGCTTTGGGGATGGGAAGGGGTGCCTAGGAGAGGGGAGTCTCCCTTGGGAATATGAAAGGGTGTATGGGGAATGGGAAGGGTTGCTTGGGGTGTGGAGATATTAAAGGGGAGTTATGGCTCTTGGGAAGATGAAGGGGTGGGAGGCTGATGTGGCAGATGAGGTGGCAAGGAGAAGGGAGAGAGAGAGAGGGGTGAAATTTGGAGAGAGAGGGGGCCGCCCCCTTTAGAGAGAGAGAGAGAGAGAGAGGAAGACACTTCAAGTGGCTAAGCTTTCTTCAATATTTCATTAGTCATCTCAAGTGGGGTTGAGGTCCTATTTATAGGAGTCCCAACTTTTACAAAAAGTCCTTGAGAAAAGAACTAATAACAGATAACCAAAAGAGCTGGGGAAAGGGAAAATGGCGCCCCTGGGCCAGGCCCTTCTAAATGGGCCCAATAGACATACTAGCCCAATATGAAGACACAAACTTAGGTAAACAACATGATAACCTAGGGACTGGACTCAAAACAAAGGGGAAATTACATCAAAATGACTCAAGAAAGATATGAAAATTACATAGCTAGACTCAGAAAATCAAGCTGAACATAATGGCGAGCGTCAGGACCCTTGGAGAAATAGGGAGTGGTAAGCGATGTCCCCATCATACTCCCGGGGTGCAGAGAACTCGACTCTGTCGAGTAAAGATCCATCGTATGCGGAGGAAGCCACGGCGGGGTTGCCCTCAAATCTACCAAAGGTAGCTGGTCCTTTCACCAAGCGAGGTAGCGCCCATACCCTTTTGCTCCAGATGACAGTGACCTGTTCATACAATATCCGCTCTACTTGCTCACGTTGGCCCCTCTGGGCTAGTGGAACTCTTTCATGGGTGGTGGCTCTCTCAAGGGGTGGAACAAGCTCAATTTCCTTACTAGGTGTCACCGTGGGACCCCTATATGGCACCAAGTCAGCCACATTAAATGTGGGACTTACTCCGTACTCCTCGGGGAGGTCCAACACATAAGCATTTATGCCGATCCTCCTCAGAACCTGGAAGGGACCTGATCCATGCGACCTCAGTTTGGAGACATTCCCAGGGAAAAGTCTATCAATTCTCACCATTACAAAGTCACCTACACGAAATTCCTAGTGGCGTCGGTGGGAATCGGCCAATTTCTTATACACCTCATTGCTTTTGTTGATGAGTTTGCGGATGGTGCCATGTAGTGTCATGAATGACGATCCCCTAGAGATGAAGGGAGGGCCCGGACAACCAAATACAGTCCTATCAAGTGTTAGATTGGTTTTGACGGACTTAGGAGGACCAGGGCATCTATGAATTGACCTATCATGCTTAGAATCCATAGGACCTTGATGCACTTAGGTGGACCGAGGCAGCCACAAGTGGCCCTATCATGCATGAGATGGATGAAGAGTGGGGGAGGACCAGCTTGTCCAAATGTAAACCTGTCGTGCACTGGACCTAGTGTGTATGTGACACAAATGACGTGACTAGCCTTACAACATGATGCAAAATATTGTGACACATGCATTCCTATCAAGATGGTCTCATTTTTAGGTGGGGGTTGTTTTGGGGTTTTCCACTCATGGGGGTCGAAGGGGTCCAAGAATGTGGACATCTTGGGATGGGTCAACTCCTCATTTCCTAGGTGGATGTCACCCATGGTCATGGCTCTCATAGTGTGGGCTAAGTTTTGGAATGGGTGGGTTAGGTTCGACATGGTGGGTGAGGGTAGGAGGGAGTGGGTGGTGAGTGATGAGTACTCGGAAGCCCATAGGAAGTGGCCAAAAGGTTCGAGATGGGTTAAGGGGTGGGTGATGTGGAGGTGGGCTTTAATCCAAGTGATCATCCTAGGGTCCCTAGGACACATAGGGAAGTGGGAATCATGAACCTGGTGGGACCTATCGTAATGCTCCTTGCAAAGGGACGAGGGGTAGGGAAAGATGTAGGAGGGCAAGGAGGTGGGTTGGCAAAGAAGGGCTAGTAGGAAGGGATCATGTGGATCTGGGAGGACTTGGGTTGAGGGGATTGAGGCTTCTTCCCATCCTAGACCTGGAGCAGTCCAAAGCATACACTCCCTAGTGTGGGTTAGGCACTCGTCTCCTAATGGGGTAAGAACCAAAGCAGATTCCCTAGGTTGAGTGCCCTTTTCTTATGGTAGGGGGGTGGTGTAAAACTTATCGGGCTCGGGTAGAAACAATACGAGCTCACTCATGCAAGGACCCTTAGTGTAAATGGAGATGATGGACCTGATAGAGGGGTGTGAGAAACTAAGGTACCCCGTATCACTCACTCCTAAGGCCAGCATGTTTGTCACCTCTATTTGCCTTAGTATGCCTTTAATCAAGTCCCTCATGGTTCCTACAAAGCAAAATGAATGATAGGTTGTGTGGAATGGTAGGGTGGGCACAATTGGGTAATGATTTTCCGTAGGGGGGTGTATGATGTAGAGGAGGATGTCTTGTTTTAGCCACTCAATGAGGGGTTCCCCTAAAATCACAATTCTCATGGAGGGAGGGGTGGGGGGACTTGGTTGGTCATCTGGCAACTCTAGGGGGAGGATGTTCCTAGTTAGGCTCGTTATGGTCTCTTTGGATAAAGATGAGCCTTCTTGGCCCAACCTTTGGCATTGGGCTTCATATTCTTCCTCCCAATCTAGGGGAGCCTCATGGATTTCAATCACATTCTCCAGTTCCCTTTGGATAGGGGTAAGTATTTCTTCAGTTAGGGTGTTGGACATCTCTCGTGAAGGGCATTGATGGATGAAGTGTCCAAAGCCTCTACACTTAGAGCATTATTGTCTACTTCCCTGAGTGGTCTCACCCACACTTGGTCCATTGGAACCCCCTTCCTGCCGGGGCATATTTTGACTAGGGGTGACTCTTGTCGAAGGAGGGGTGGGAGGAAGATTAATGGGCCGAAATGGGATACTCCTATGCCCGTAATGTTGGGGCCTCTCATAGTCATAATAGGGATCATAGTCTAACCTTTTCCTATCAAACTCATCCCGAGGTGACCAAGCTCTAGGGCCGTGGTTCCCTTTTGCCTCAATCGGAGGTCGGAGTTGCCCGGGAGAGAAAGGGGAAGTGGGAGTGCTCCTCGGGTTATGGTTCTCAAGGTAGGAGTGGGAAGGTCGGGGAGCATAGATCTTCCTAAGCTCAATCTTCATCTCTTTCCATGATTCTATGGGTTCTTGCCTCCAAATCCTTCTTAAGCTCACTATGCGTTCCCACTCCTTCTTGGCTTGTCCCCGAAGCCGCCCTGTGGCCCTGCGGACTCTAGCGTGTCCATAGACCCTAGTCCTATCAAAGTGTTTATCCATGGTAGCTTCCCACTTTAGGTAGGAATTAGGACTAGATCCGTCAAAACTAAGGTCCCCTTCTAGGATGATGTCCATGAGGAGAGGGTCAACCGGACTCTTGTGGAAGGCCGTGTTGGGGGGACTTAACCAATGGGGAGTATACATGATGATGCACTGGGTGGCCCAATGATGACTCTAAATGTGAATGCACCCTAGGACCAACTTGTAGAGAGACAAGTTGTGAACTTGCTCTGATACCATTTGATGAGACACGACCAAGGGGTATGCAGCAAAATGGACACGGGTCCTTGGACCTATTCCGCAAGCACAAGCACAAAGCATTTAAAGTACAAGATTGGGCCGAATCGCCGTCGCACACACACGAGCCCAGGTGACTTGATGATGCCAAGGGGAGATGATGGATCAAGGCCCTTGCTGGTAGAGTGCCAGCAGGGCTAGGGTTGCCCTCCCGAAGGTACGAGGCCCACACTTAAGGGGCTGGCCGGGTGCCAATTGGGGCACTAGGTCCCTCTCTCTCACTGCCCACGGTGACTGCTCATGAGTGGAACACGCGGGGTCGGGTGCTCTCTCTCTCTTGCTCAACGAAGTAACGTCCACAGATATTAAATGAACAAGCACTAATAATGAAGCAAAAGTCAGGGCTTACCCTGGTTGGTTTGAAGAAACCAACCCCATTCGGAGACGAGGGCGAGCGGGGAAGTGTGGGTTCCCCGCACACTGCGCCGATGAAGCTTGAACCCTGTTTAAACTATACAATCACTACACCTCACACAGGAGGGTGGACTTGGGGTTGGGATATCTGTATTACAATTCAAACACTACCTCCGCACAGGGAGGGGCGTTAAGCCAGCCAGGCGGGGAGGGGTGGTAAGCTCGAGTCGCGCCGATGGAGTGCTCCGCCGAATCTTCCCAAATCTGGAACCACAGGACAGAGGGGCGGTGCAGTCGCCTCTGTGTACTCCCCCGAGCTTGGAAGTCTCTGAAACCAGTGCCAAATCGTCACTGACTGACCCAGGTACGCTGATGAATTTTGGTGGGCGATCCCCGTGTCGTCACTGGCCGGGGTGGACCCCGGAGCAGGTACTCAGCGTTCTGGTTCTGGCCGGACCAGAGTGTTGCAACTGCTTGTCGAAGGTGCTACGGCCGTTCCCGAAGTCCGAATGAGTCAGGACCAAGTCGAGGACGTCCGTGGGTGAGTCTTCTTGAATCAGCAACCAAGCACAGCACCAGAGGATGTCAGGGCGGTGAGGAGGAGTCCGTGGAGTGAGGAGGTGTCAGGGCAGGACCTGGATGGACAATCTGCGCACCCGGGGGAGAAAAATTGGAAACTGCTCTTCCTGATTCCGAACGGGATGCCGCTTGTTGGTGAAGGTGGGTGCCTTGTGGGAGAAGCTCTCGGCCAAGTGGCGCCTTCAGAAGTTGAGGGGTGTGGCCGTGGTAGCTTTTGCACTGCAGCTCTAGTCCAGGTTCTGGCCCTGGTTGCGCAGTCGGACGAGAATGGTCACCACGAACTGTAGCAAAGTCAGAATGAGACGATTCCACCTCGCTTGGGAATAAGACTCGCAGACCTTTCCGGCGATGTATGGTGCACTTCAAGATGATGTCGGACAGCCCCGGAGAAGTCTCTGCAAGTGGGGCTTCGTCTGCTGGCAGCGAACCAGGGGGGGCAGAACACTCTTTGGTGATTGTGGAGGGGTCTTGGGTGGAAGGTTTAGTGGGTTTGGGAGGGGGTTGTAGTTGCTGATGGAGGGGTGGAGTCTAGAGAGGTGAGGGCCGATGGAGGGAGATGGGGGTAGCAGGGTGTGAGAGGGAAGGAGGAGGTGGGGGCGGACCTAGTGGGGAGGGAGTATGGAGGTGGAGGGGTGCGCAAATGGGCTTGGGAGTGGGGAGGGTTTCCTTTGGAATTGGTGTGGTGGGTTAATGGAGAGGTAATGAAAGCCTTGGGGATGGGAAGGGGTTGCTTTGGGGATGGGAAGGGGTGCCTAGGAGAGGGGAGTCTCCCTTGGGAGTATGAAAGGGTGTATGGGGAATGGGAAGGGTTGCTTGGGGTGTGGAGATATTAAAGGGGAGTTATGGCTCTTGGGAAGATGAAGGGGTGGGAGGCTGATGTGGCAGATGAGGTGGCAAGGAGAAGGGAGAGAGAGAGAGGGGGAAGAGAGAGAGAGGGGGGCCGCCCCCTTTAGAGAGAGAGAGAGCTAGAGAGAGAGAGGAAGACACTTCAAGTGGCTAAGCTTTCTTCAATATTTCATTAGTCATCTCAAGTGGGGTTGAGGTCCTATTTATAGGAGTCCCAACTTTTACAAAAAGGCCCTGAGAAAAGAACTAATAACAGATAACCAAAAGAGCTGGGGAAAGGGAAAAGGGCGCCCCTGGGCCAGGCCCTTCTAAATGGGCCCAATAGACATACTAGCCCAATATGAAGACACAAACTTAGGTAAACAACATGATAACCTAGGGACTGGACTCAAAACAAAGGGGAAATTACATCAAAATGACTCAAGAAAGATATGAAAATTACATAGCTAGACTCAGAAAATCAAGCTGAACATAATGGCGAGCGTCAGGACCCTTGGAGAAATAGGGAGTGGTAAGCGATGTCCCCATCACTGAGTAGTGAACCACACGCGCTGCCTTAGCTGGCCTGGACCACATATGTGGTTGCGGGGCATCGACGAGACAACTCTTCATTTTGACGAGACTGTCTCCGATCAGCTTCTATACCTGAGTCTTGAAGACATAGCAATCTTCAATTGGGTGCCTCAACATGTGATGATATGGGCAATAGTTGGGATCGTCGATTTTCTGGGCCTCGTCTGACTTGCGGATTTATGGCAGCTCGACAATCTTCTGGGTCATGCAGAGGTCGAAGAGCATTTTTGTATGTTCCTTCTTGAAGGAGAAGGGTGTCTTCATACGCTCTGAGAAGGAAGGAGCGGCTGGCTTGTCTACTGGCTTCTTGTCAGGGCCGCTTGGTTCGGCCTCCTTACTGGCTTTGGCGGCAGGGGTGAACTCAATGATGTTCACCTCCTTTCCGGACTGGCATTCTCGTGCATGTTTACCCTTTATTGAAATGTAGCTCGGGTTGTCGGCGAAGAACATCTCTATTTCGGTGACTGTCGAATTAAGCTGGTCGAAGCCTTTGATGTTGGTGCCGATGAGCTTTCCACTGACCTCAGTCGCCAAACCTCAGCGGCATATGGTGATGTCATCTTCTTGGACTGGCGGGTTGACACACCTCATGCTGAGGTCTCACCATTTCTTGATAAAGTTGAGGGCGCTCTCACCCTTCTTCTGTCGGAGAGAGCAGAGCTCGGCTAGGGAGATCTTTCGCTCGACCGTCTAAAAGTGGTCCAGGAACTTCTTCTGGAGATCCGCCCAGTCGATCACTGAATTGGGCTTCAGGCGGGAATACCACTGAAAGGCTGTTCCCGTAAGTGAAGTGGTGAACTAGCGGAGGTGATATGACTCATCCAACGCTAGCTCGCCCATGGCCGTACTGTAGTAGGCCAAGTGCTCATGTGGAGACCCTTGCCCATCGAACTTCTGTAGCTTCAGGGGCTTGGCGCACTCCGGAGGGAGCTTCTTTAAATGGTGATGGAGCGGGTAGGGTACACTATAGAGGTCTATAGTGGCGACCCATTCCCCATACTGGGCGAGCTTTGTCTTGACAATCCGCTCGATCATCTGGCACTGTACTATGAGATTTTCTGGCACTGGCATATTGGATGCTCGTGGTTGAGCTTTGATTGGGAACGTGCCGAACCCGACTGCTGTTGGGGTTTGGGCAGCTGTCGCTGAGGCATTGGCGCCATTGTGCCCACCTGGCGGGGCCGGTGCTTCAGCTGGAGGCTTAGCAGGTGGCTGAGGGTGAAGGTCTCGTTCCTGAAGGAGGTCTTGTAAGAGGGCCTTCAAATGCTGGTTCTCCTTCATGAGAGTCTCGAGGGTCACCTCTTGAACCTCATTTGCTGGAGGATCATTGTTAACTGGTTATGTGTTGATAGGTATAGCACGGTCCTCGGCGGGGACTTCCTCGGCATGTTCTGATGCCTGAGGCCCGGCGGACGTGTCGATGTGACCTGTCGGGGCCGAAGGCTGAGTCTGATGATGCGGCCTCCTGAAATGGGCCAGAGGTTGGTTCAGGTCGTCAGACTGGGTGTCGGGTTAGTGTCCGGTGACGTAGCACGTGAACACCCTAATCGCATTGTTGTTGAGCTGAACCGTCCGCTTTCTCTGAGAATGCTTCTCAGGGCGGACTGGTGCCCCTAGTCTGTCAAAGACCGAGGTTCGTTGCAGTGGAGCCTCCGTCGTGGTATTGACCCGAGGAGAGCTCGGGGCTGGGTGCTGGCAAGACCTAGGATGAGTCCATCTTCGCTTCCGCTTATTCAAGCGGGAGACACTGGGTGTCGTCAGACTGTACCGATGTAGACTCAATTACGCCTTGCCCGACGCCAGGCCTGAGCGCTCGAAGGGAGTTTCTGGTACGTGCCCTACGGACAGCTTGAGCCTCTTCTGGGGTAACCCAGATTCTTCTCAGGCTAAGTTGTTGATCTCCCTCGTCGTTGTTCCTTCGACGAGACTTGGGAGTCGGGGTATTAGACTGGTGCGGGTGCCCCCGGACTATTGTCGAGGTTCCCACTTCCTTGAGCTCCGCTTTATCTTCTCGCGTTCACCGTAGGAGGCTGAAGTGGTTTGTGGTGGGAACCGTAGTAACGGCCCGCTCCCGGGGTATGATGGGTTCACCTCCATTGAGACGAACCTGCAAGTCACCGACAAGAATAGTCTTGCTAGAGTTACTGGTTGCAGTGACGAGTCACCTGCCTTTGCGGCCATGGCGACGCTTCTTATGGGGAGCAGAGGAGGATCCCACTCCGAGGTGGTAGACCGAGAAGACCCGATCTGCGGTTGCTGGTGGCACGAGGCAGTCAGCCAACAATACTAGGGTCGGCCACCAGGGCAAGGAGTCCGCAACGGGAGCCGGTGGCTAAGTGACTCGGTTGTAGGCTCTCGCCCTAGCCGATAACAATGTTGCCGATGCTCGAGGCGGCGCTCTTGCACTGAAGACCAACATCGTAGAAGGTGCTAGGGTGCCAGCGACCCGAGGTTGTGAGCCTGTATGGAGCGCTGGCAAGGCTGGGGAGTGGGATAGAGGACCAACGGCCAACATCAGAGTTGTCGCGTCCCATAGAGGCAATCCTGTGCTGGGAGTCGGCGTTGTTGAATGGTAGGGGGAGGAACCCCTTGGTGGAGCTGGGAGGCCCGGAGCCCGATGCGGAGAGTCCACACCGGGGACCGACCTTGAGAAATCCTGGGGCTGTGTGCCAGGTCTGGGTGCTGGGGAGCCTCGAACTCGGGGTTGGGTGCCTGCGTCGGACGACGGCTCTTTCGAGGTTCGAGTGGAAAGACCCGAGCATAGTACTGGGGAGCCTTGACCTCGGGTTGGGAAACTCATGTGGGGAGTTGGCTCGGCTGGGACTTGGGACTGGGGACCCGAGTAGGGCGCTAGGAAGCCAGGTACCCGGGGGTTGAAACCCGTGTCAGATGCTGGCTTGACTGGGGTCGGGGTTGGAGGCCCGAGCGAAATGCTGTAGTGGCGGCCAAAGCTTGGGGCACAGGGCCGGCACTGGAGATCAGCCTATACTGGGCCCGAGGGACATGGCTCACCCGAGCGGGAGATGATCTGGGACGCCTACGGGGGCCAACAATGGAAGTCCCAAGCCTGACTCTCGGATGGGCGGCCGATACGAGAGGCTGGCGCATCGCATCTGTAGCGCTGACTAGCGCGGGTACAGAGGGCGGCTACGGAGCAGTCACCGGGACCACACCTAGGAAGTAGGGTGACCCAACAACTGGGGCGAAGCTGCCGAAGACAATCGGCGTCGCCAAGTAGTCCACACGCGCGTGGGTTACGATGACGATGAGATCGTAAGTGACGACCGCCATGGTGACTGGAGCGTTGGATGCTGCGGAGGGAAGGGTCGCTGACGTTCGCTGAGGGCAGTTCGACAGTCGAAACGTGAACCGGAGGCTGCTGAGAAATGCGTGCAAGTACCCTCCTCTACCTCTCCTGTAAGGATAGGAAACGGGCACTAGGACTTCAGGGTTGGCACAGGCTTCTCTTCAGCAAAAAGAAGGAAGGTGGGAGACGTCCCACCGGGCGTGCCATCCTCTTTGTTGCAGGGGTTTTTATGCCAATGACCGGGATAAGGGAAGGAACATAGCAGGAAAGAAAAATATGGGAGTTTGATGTATCTCGGGTATCCTCCTTCATGGCCGTAGGCCCCTCACGGTAATACCGGGCACTCGCCTTTTACGGAGAGTCGAGGGGGACTCGAATGCCACGGAAAGTTTTCGGGATTTGATGAAACGGGACTGGGATGCGGGCGTGCCAGTCAATTTCTCGACGATCACCCATGGAACCAAAGATTAACTGGGAAGCATCGCTAGGACGCGGCACAGGGGCTCGGAAAGCGGGCGACACGTGGAGAGAAGGGAGGTTCCAGAGGTGCGATTGTGCAAGCGATTGCGGGGAATCATGTATTGGACGTCTTTCCCCACCGATCGTAAGTAGTCAGGGTTTATTTACATCGGATTGAATCCGAACACCTTCGTTCCATGCTGGAGAGGAGTCTGTATACATCTAAAGCCATGCGTGGAGGGCCGGGAACGTTTCGCGGCTATGGGTGCGCACTTGACTGGGAAGTTTAGTTTAGCTGGAGTCGGGCATGCTACACGCACACTGGATAATGTGGCAGAGGGCGGGGACCCTGATACGGGCAGAGACACACGCATTCAGGTGGTGATGTATTTCATAGGAGCCGCACGGGCTTTACAGGTGGGCCGGGGAGGCCAAATTACAACTGGTGCAAGCCGCGGGACAATTCTGACACGTGGGTCGGTCCCCAGGTCAATGCATGATAAGGCGGATAGCCACACACTTTACAGAGACTCTCCTCAAGGCAAGGGATGTGCCTAATTCGTGAGGGGAGGATTGGACTGGAGGATCGGGGGAGGTGCAGACCGATAACTGGGCAGGAATCAGGCACGGATCGGGGAGAGCAGCGAGGTGCGGATCCTAAAGGAGTTAGCATCTCCATACTAGAAAATCGAGGCCGGTCCCAGGAATGTAGCTTCCGGGGCAGGGTCTGGGTCACTCGAATCAGAGGTCAGAGCAGTCGTGGCAGGATCGGGGTAAGCGATGGGCATGCAGTTTGGTCCGCCTAAACCCCTCCCCGGAGGGGTTTACGAGGAGGAAAATCTCTTTTTTTTGATGGGTTTAGGCGGACCAAACCTGGGGCAGGGTTCGGTCCGCCTAAACCCTTGAGGTTTGGCGCAGCCTAGGCTGGGGGCTGGTTTTTTTTGTAAAAAAAACTTTTTTTATTTTACTGGGGGTTTAGGCAGACCAACCTGGGGGGTCAGGTTGGTCTGCCTAAACCCTCCCCCAGGGGGGTTTAGGCAGATCAAAGAGAGAGAGAGAGAGGGGGGCGGTCCCCACTTCTATAAAAACCCCATTTTCTTCTATTTTTTCCTACTTTGACCAAGAGCAAGAGGACAAAAGGATACGTGGCTTGGACCGGTTGGCTATTTATGGGCACGTTGACCGAGGAAGATGACTTGCGTGACTTTGTGTGCCGTCGGGGCTTCGTCTTCGCGAATCCTTCTGCGCACGGGTACGCCAATCGATTTTGCATACAACTTGAGATAGGGAATTGCACAGAACTGGGACTGGGCATGGCCCCAGGGACCGCAAAGCAGGGAGGAGGGCACGTCCCCCAAGGGGGTTCGCCCTCCCCGGGGCGTGGCCACGCCCGGGGCGAACTCCCCCCCCCCCCCCTGGCGAGCCGTGACCCCGAGGGGTGGCCCCCAGGGGTCTTCTCTTGTCGTCTGGGGGTGTCCTTTGAAGGACGGAGTGCTCCGGGGTGCTGGGGTTAGCCCTAGGGGGCTTGTTGTCACAGTGTTGTGGCTGCCGCTTGTATGGTGTTCGGGGAAATTCCCGACACACCTCGGGTTGTCGATCGGCTTGGGTGAGTGACCGGCGGGCCTTGGATTTGGCCTTGGGCTGAGGGCAGGGGCTCATATGAGCTGAGAGAGTGACTCCCATGGGCATTGTCCTCGCTTCCATGGTGTGTGCCGCGTAACACGGCAAGTTGATGGGCAGTCCCGGGTTGGCCCGGGAACTGAATAGAAGTAGCTTGTCGCTGCACATCCGAGGGTCGAGGGTGGCCCCGACTTGCTGGAGGGTCATCATGGGACGTAGCTGGAGTGCTGGAGCTTTTGGCTGGCCCCGACTTGTTGTGGAATGATTGAGGTACGCGTGCCCACAAGGTGTTCGGAAAAATTCCCGACACGCGTGTATGGGCCCAGTACGAGCGCTATGGGATTCTAAGACCCATGGTTGACCATGATGGGTCTCCCTTTGACCTTAAAAGGCTAGATGGAGGTGTCTTGGGGGTAGTTCCCAGTCTCGTTGCTGGGTGCCATGTGTCGTGGCCTATCGTCAGAGCGCCCCCGGGTTGGCCCGGGTGGCCGTGTAGAACGCCGGTAAACCCGCAGACTTAGTGATCAGGGGTAACCCCAATCAATTGTTGAAGTTGTCGTGAGTCATGGCTGGCTGGTTGGGACTCTTGGTTAGGTCCGGTGGGTCTTAGAAGGCGCTGTGTAGCGCGCCTTAAAGGAGTTCGAGGAAATTCTCGAACCCTTATTTATCAATATTTCACTGGGGAATTGTCTAGGTAGAATAAAGCATCATAAGTAATAACTCCATCAGTCCATAAAAGTTTCAGTTCATCAATCAACAGTCTAAAATTTTTTTCAGACTTTTTGAACCAAGAATTACTAAGGATAAAAATGCATTTTCTCGTATCATGCACATGTCTGGTGGAAGGTTGTACTGTCACGCCCCGAGCGCGGAAGGAACCCGGAGATGCGTGATGAGTTTATATCAATCATGTCAATCAGAGCGTTAGTGTATTCGACACAAAGGCAGAGCGCGCAAGAGTAAAATAACTCAATCCTTTATTCCTTAAAACCTTCAAAGTACTTCTATTATAATTCTCATAATGGAAATACTAAGACTTAATAAAATGAAAATACAATGGATGACTCCAAAAAAAATGGAAAAGATAAGACTAGATAACGCTTTGACAGATGAAGTAACTCTAATCTCTTCACTCATGGTCATCCCCATCCGTTTGGGTCTCGTCATCTGACTTACCTGAAAAATAGGGAAAAATACTAGATGAGCGAACACTCAGTAGGAATTATATCTCAAGAGATAGCTTGCTTTAAATAATTACATGTTACATGAAATACAATAAGCTATGCATGCTCGTATAACAAGAGAGAATGAGTGAACTAGCAAGTCTTTTCAAGAACTCATGTCAATATAGCAAGATAATCAAGCACGTATAGTTATCATGTCATGTGATCATGTCATGTCAAGAATTGGCTATTATTTCAAGCAGGTAAATAATACCCTTTCCGGGTCACGCAAGTCATGTCATGTCAAGTTAAGTACGAGAACTGTGGAATGTTTAATCAAGCTAGTCATGCACTTCGGTACAATGCCATACCATGATCATTACAACTCCCATGGGCACTAGTACTTTCGGGTGCTCCTCCTAGGACCAGATCGGGCCCTATATGCGTAGGCATTGATCATGTGTTTTCGACATCCACTATAGTTATAGCCAACATGGAATTTCAAGGATTACGCTTGTGGGAACTTTAAGGTAGATCTTGTGGAATGGAATCACAAGGATTGAACATGATGTGTAAGGACGTACTACGATAGTAATGGTATAACCACATTCGCATTAAAACTAGGTAGAATCAGCTCCCTAACTGGGTGCCATTAAGAATAAGCGCTCATATAGAGATGGTCGCTCGTTCTTGGACATGATAAGATAGATAGAATTGAGGTCCACAAGTATGGCACTTAACTCATAAGAATACTAATGGCATGGTTTTCCCATTCCATTAATTTAGGTGCCAGTATACCATGTTTCTTTAGAGTGACATGGTAATCAAGTAGTGTCATGGGTTTTGATGGTACAACCTACTCTGATGTCTTGAGAGAATCCAAGGCTAGCGGAGTCTTACGGAGGTCTCTATGATAAAGTCACCAATCCGAAGGAATGGAATGTCCCACGGAGGGTTCATCTATCACCGAGAAATAGTGGGGAATCGATAAAACAACGTAAAACATGGGACTATATTCACGGAATGGAATATAGTGCCTATAGTCGTAACCCATTGACAAGGGTCACAAAACCATGGAAAATCAGAAAAATAGGAATTGACGCCTTAGGTCACGTCTTCATTTTTATAATTGACGCCCTTGTCTGGGTTGTCATATCAATAATCGACGACTGTTCATTCAGTCGTTATATCCCAATACCATAACTACTAAAAAATCTATAAGCATATTCAAATTTCAGTTATTATAAAAATGACGACTTTCACAAAGTCTTCAATTCTATAAACAGCGCCCTAGTCAGGGGCGTTATATATCAAATTAAAGGGCAGGGTGCATGTCGTCAATTACCATATCCAGGAAATTATGTACATTTTAATTTCACTATTTATCACGAATTTGGCGCCCACGTGTAGGGGCGTTCATTCAAATAATGACCTAATTAGGGTCGCTAATTCTTTGTCATATGATTTGCACCGGGCAGGTGCAATCATAGACACGTGCTTTCTAGAGTATGTCTAATCAGGAAACTGATGACATGTAAAGGTAGAGAAAAATAGCAGGAATTTATGAACATGGTCATGCATTAGTTTACATGTAAGTATTCATCGTTATTAAATTTTGAACATTGTATAATTATTAACTATCTAAATAAAAGACGATTGTTTGCACGGTCGTTGAATTAAATAACGCCCTAGCTTGGGTCGTTATTTCCATTTATGCAAGAAACAGAGAAAACTCAATCCAGTAATGAAATCTGTAATTCCTACAGACCAATATGCATGTTTTTAACCTAGGAATTACAGGGCTTTGCTAAGTCCTGAGAAAACCTACCTTGATTGGTGATTTGGTTGACAAAAATGTGAAGAGGATGAAGGAATAACCCTTGATACGATACTCTATTTTTTGTGAAAATAGAGGCAGCAGCTCTTTATCGAATACAACAGCACCCTCCTTCAAAGAAGAAGCAGCAGGATGAAGACTATGCAGCTTGATGGAAGGAACAACCAGCAGTAGCACGTCCACGTCCAGAGGATGAAGATGATGACATGAAGAGTAGAAATTAAATAGCCGCAGCCCCTTCGTGTTGCAGGCAATCTGCAAGAGGAAAGGAAGAAGTTGAAGAACTTTAGGTTCTTCACGTGTTGAGCAGCAGTAGGTCGTTTGTTGGAAGAATCAAAAGAGCTGTCAGGTTGGCTCGATGGGAGGGTTGGTATTTATAGGAAAAGAGAATCCTAACGAGTTCTAGGAGTTCAATTAGGATTAGTATTTTCTTCGTAGAATCCTATTAAACGTAGACACCCCACGTATTGATCCTTTCCCTAATCAAAACTTACCCAGATAACATCCTTTGTTCGAACCAAACACCAACGGGTTAGTTTGGAAATGACGCCTAAGGTTGGGGCGTTATTTTAAAATGACGCCTCTGTACACAGTCTTCAATTTCTTTATATGATGCCTGTCAAGGGGGCGTCAATTATTGAATTAGCACATGCTTGAACAGTCTTCAATTAAATGACGACCTGCCAGGAGGCGTTATTCATTTTGGCCTATGTTTTAAGTATATATATGAGTTGGCTTTTACATTGGTTCGAGTTTTTAATCCATTTAGGATTTTATTTCTTTTTATTTTATCAGAGTTGCTACACCCTCCCCCACTTAGAATAATTTGGTCCCCAAATTCAATTGCACATATTTACGGAGAGTGTAGGACTCATACCTCATTAGAATAAATCTGGGAATCGCTTCCTCATGGACTCCTTAGTCTCCCATGTGGCTTCGTGCTCTGAGCACTTACTCCATTGCACCTTTAGCATGGGAATTGTTATGTTCCATAGAGTACGAACTTCACGATCGAGGATCTTCATAGGCTTTTGTTCATATGTGAGATTCTTTTGAATCACCAGGTCTCCATGATCGATGATATGTGACGGATCGTGCACATACTTCTTCAACATGGACATGTGGAAAATATTATGAACATCAGACAATTGAGGAGGTAAAGTGATGCGGTAAGCAACCTCGCCCACTCTTTCTAGTACCTCAAAAGGTCCGATAAACCTTGGTGTAAGCTTTCCCTTAACACCAAATCTCCTTATTCCACGTCTAGGTGATATCTTGAGAAATACGTGATCTCCGACTTGAAATTCGAGATCTCTTCTTCTTGTGTCAGCATAAGCCTTCTGTCTAGACTGAGCTACTTGAAGTCTCTCTCTAATCAACTGAATCTTTTCAGTGGTATCCCTTACCATGTCTGGGCCTAATAGTTATTTCTCGCCAACTTCATCCCAGCACAAGGGTGATCGACAACTCCTTCCGTATAAGGCTTCGAAAGGTGCCATCTGTATACTTGCCTGGTAGCTGTTGTTGTACGTAAACTCGACTAATGGCAAGTGATCATGCCAACTTCCACTAAAATCGATGATGCAAGCTCTGAGCATATCTTCTACCACCTGATTCATTCTCTCGGTCTGACCATCCGTTTGAGGATGAAAAGCTGTACTAAAGTTAAGTCTCGTCCCCAACGAATGTTGTAGACCCTTCCAAAAGTGAGAAGTAAAATGAGGGTCTCGGTCAGACACGATTGAGACAGGTACTCCATGTAACCTGACTATCTCCTTAATATATAATGCAGCAAGGACGTCAATTGACCATCAGCTCTTGATTGGCAAGAAATGTGCCGACTTGGTTAATCGGTCTATGATAACCCATATTCCATCATGTCCTCCTCTTGATTTAGACAGACCCATAATGAAGTCCATATTGATATCCTCCCACTTCCACTTGGGAATATCAAGAGGATGTAGCTTACCGACAGGTTTTTGGTGTTCCGCCTTAACTTGTTGGCATGTGAGACAGCGAGACACGAAGTCCGCTACTTCTCTTTTCATGTTGGGCCACCAAAAGGTCCTTTTCAAATCTTGGTACATTTTGGTAGCTCCTGGATGAATCGTGTACCTTGATCTGTGAGCTTCATCTAAGATCTTCTTCTTTAGCTCTGGACAATCTGGGATGCAAGTTCTATCTCTGAATAACAACCTTCCATCTGATGCTAATTTGAAATCAGATTGCTCTTCTATCTTGCCCTTGATTTCCACTAATACCGGGTCATTATCTTGCAGTCCTTGTATCTCTGAGAGTAGATCTGGCTTTATGCTCATATGGGATAGTGTAACACACTTGTTCTCCTTGTCCATGCTTATGTCAAGTTGAGAGAATTGTTCTAGCAACTTCCACTCTTGAATCATACAATTGGCTAATGTTATTCTTGGCTTCCGACTGAAGGCATCAGCTACAGGATTACCCTTTCCAGGATGATATTGTATTGTGAAGTCAAAGTCCTTGAGATATTCTAGCCAACGTCTTTACCTCATATTCAATTCCTTTTGAGAGAAGAGATACTTGAGACTCTTGTGATCGGAGTATACAGTAAACTGCATCCCGTATAGATAATGTCTCTAGATCTTCAATGCAAACACTACCGCAGCCAATTCTAGATCATGTACTGGGTAGTTCTCTTCCTGCTTCTTTAGCTGTCGAGATGAGTAAGCTATGACTCTCCCTTGTTGCATTAAGACACATCTGAGGCCAATGCCAGATGCATCGGTGTATACCTTGAATTTCTCACCTTCAATTGGTAAAGCTAAAACAGGGGCAGTAGTTAGGTGATCCTTGAGGGCTTGGAAGCTTCTTTCACATTCCTCACTCCATTCATAACGGATCTCCTTGCGTGTTAGTCTAGTAAGTGGTACGGCGATCTTGGAGAAATCCTTGATGAATCGCAGGTAATAGCCCGCAAGACCCAAGAAACTACGGATCTCACTAGCATTGGTCGATCTTTCCCAATTCTTTACAGCTTCAACCTTCGACAGATCTATGGATGATCCATCCTTTGATGTGACATGTCCTAGGAAAGACACTTCTTCCAGCCAGAACTCACATTTACTGAGCTTTGCATATAACTGATTTATCCTCAATATCTGTAATGCAATCCTCAAATGCTCCTCATGTTCTTCCTTGGTCTTTGAATAGATCAATATATCATCAATGAAAACCACTATGAATTGATCTAGATGAGACCTGAATATACTATTCATCAACTGCATAAAGGCTACAGGGGCATTTGTTAGTTCAAAAGGTATAACAACAAATTCGTAGTGCCCATACCTGCTCCTGAACGCGGTCTTATGAATGTCATCATCCTTGATTCTCAGTTGGTGATATCCTGACCTGAGATCAATCTTCGAGAAATACTTGGATCCAGATATTTGATCAAATAACTCATCGATTCTCGGCAGTGGATACTTGTTCTTGATAGTGAGATGATTCAACTATCGATAGTCGATGCATAACCTCATGGATCCATCCTTCTTCTTTACAAATAACATAGGTGCTCCCCATGGGGAAGTGCTTGGTCTGATAAATCCCTTCTTTAGAAGCTCCATCAATTGTTCTTTTAACTCCTTGAGTTCAACGGGGGACATCCTATACGGTGCCTTAGAAACTGGACCAGCACCAGGGACCAAGTCGATGGTGAAGGCAACTTCTCTTTGTGGGGGTAGTCCAGGCAAATCTTCCAGAAACACATCCAGGAATTCTTGTACAACTGGGATGTCTTCTAGCTTACTTTCTTTAGTCTCCTTAATGGTGACAAAAGTAAGGAAAGATACACATCCTTTCTTTATTAGCTTGCTAGCTCGGAGAGCCGAAATAAGAGGCGACTTGCTCTGACTCTTCGGGCTAGTATAGACCAGTTCCGGGAATTCCTTGAAAGTAACTTTGCTGTTACGGCAATCAACGGTTGTCTGGTATTTGGATAACCAATCGGCTCCTAATATGATATCATAGTCCTTCATGTCTAGGCATATTAGGTCGATAGGAAGGTTTCTTCCTTTAACCAAGACTTCACAATTTTGGTAATGGTGAGCAATATTAGCCTTGTTTCCAAGAGGAGTTGAGATAACTAATTTTATCCACTCCGGTTCCATAGGTAGCGGGTCAGCAAACTTCTTGGAGACAAAAGAATGCGATGCACCAATATCAAATAAGACATATGTAGACTTGGAACAAACTTGCAGCGTACCTTCCACTAGTCCACCCTCGTCTTGATCTGCCTCCTTAATAGCTTGGAGACGTGCATTCTTCGTCACCGGGCGTTTTCCATCACCGGCTTGATCATTGAGCAACGGGCAGTCGGAAATCTGATGATCACGGCTCCCACAGCGGAGACAAGCTCCAAGTTTTCTCCAACATTCTTCGGCCTTATGTCCGGCCTTGTCATAGTGTTTACACACCACTTTAGAAGGTGTGGTGGTGATGGAGAAAGATTTGGTCTTCTTGAACTTTTACTCTTGGGAGGGAGTTCCTCCATTACTTGGCCTCTTCTTGTTGAAATTGGGTTTAAAGGAACCAGAACTAGTGACCTGTTCCTTCTTATCTTTCCCACGAATCCTATCAGATAGTTTTGTGGCATCTTCAAATAACTGGGCTCGTCGTACCATCTCTGAATAGACTTGTATGTCCATCGGCCCCAGTTGTGTGATATATTGGGGCCTGAGCCCATTAAGAAATCTCCTAACTTTCATCTTCTCGGTACTGACTAGATGTTTAGCATACCGGGACAACCTAGAGAATTGTGCCTCATACTCAGCTACCGACAACGATCGTTGCTTAAGTGCGGCGAAGTCGGTAGCTTTCTTCTCTTGGACTCGGTCGGAGAAATACTTATTGTTGAAATATTCCACAAATTCTTCCCAAGTAACTTGGCCTTGCTCTAAGGTGGCTTCTACTGACTCCCACCAGCATCGGGCGTCTCTCTCTAGTTGAAACGTTGCTAATAAGACCTTCTCTTGGTCCGCGCATTGCATAACTCTAAAGATATGTTCAGTCTCTCGGATCCAGTGCTCGGCATCATCCGGATCAGTGGATCCCATGAACTTAGGAGGGTTCATGTTCTTGAAGCTTTGGTGGAGATTTCTCGCTCCTCGGTGTGCACCTCCTTGTGCCACCTGTTGAAGTGCCTGCATCATGCCTTGAATAGTACGTTGCATGTTACGCCACTGAGCACGTACGACAGCCATTGTCCTACAAGGATTTTAAATAACTAATTAATATGAGACTTGACCAAGAGTTTGAATACCTTAGTCACTTTAACCCATGGTTCCACCCAATCTCACCGGTTAAAGGTTTAAATTTATCCTTGGACTTGGGTTTCCTAGGAATTGAATATCCTAGGCTCTGATACCACAAAAACTGTCACGCCCTGAGCGCGGAAGGAACCCAGAGATGCGTGATGAGTTTATATCAATCATGTCAATCAGAGCGTTAGTGTATTCGACACAAAGGCAGAGCGCGCAAGAGTAAAATAACCCAATCATTTATTTTTTAAAACCTTCAAAGTACTTCTATTACAATTCTCATAATGGAAATACTAAGACTTAATAAAATGAAAATACAATGGATGACTCCAAAAAAAATGGAAAAGACAAGACTAGATAACGCTTTGACAGATGAAGTAACTCTAATCTCTTCACTCATGGTCATCCCCATCCGTTTGGGTCTCGTCATCTGACTTACCTGAAAAATAGGGAAAAACACTAGATGAGCGAATGCTCAGTAGGAATTATATCTCAAGAGATAGCTTGCTTTAAATAATTACATGTTACATGAAATGCAATAAGCTATGCATGCTCGTATAACAAGAGAGAATGAGTGAACTAGCAAGTCTTTTCAAGAACTCATGTCAATATAGCAAGATAATCAAGCACGTATAGTTATCATGTCATGTGATCATGTCATGTCAAGAATTGGCTATTATTTCAAGCAGATAAATAATACCCTTTCCGGGTTATGCAAGTCATGTCATGTCAAGTTAAGTACGAGAAGTGTGGAATGTCTAATCAAGCTAGTCATGCACTTCGGTACAATGTCATACCGTGATCATTACAACTCTCATGGGCACTAATACTTTCGGGTGCTCCTCCCAAGACCAGATCGGGCCCTATATGCGCAGGCATTGATCATGTGTTTTCAACATTCACTATAGTTATAGCCAACATGGAATTTCAAGGATTACGCTTGTGGGAACTTTAAGGTAGATCTTGTGGAATGGAATTATAAGGATTGAACATGATGTGTAAGGATGTACTACGATAGTAATGGTATAACCACGATTCGCATTAAAACTAGGTGGAATCGGCTCCGTAACTGGGTGCCATTAAGAATAAGCGCTCATATAGAGATGGTCGCTCGTTCTTGGACATGATAAGCTAGATAGAATTGAGGTCCACAAGTATGGCACTTAACTCATAAGAATACTAATGGCATGGTTTTCCCATTCCATTAATTTAGGATATTCTCATGACATCCACATAGCATGTCAAGAGGGCCGGTATACCATGTTTCTTTAGAGTGACATGGTAATCAAGTAATGTCATGGGTTTTGATGGTACAACTTGCTCGGCTGCCTTAAGAGAATCCAAGAGTAGCGGAGTCTTACGGAGGTCTCTATGATGTCACCAATCCGAAGGAATGGAATGTCCCGCGGAGGGTTCATCTATCACCGAGAAATAGTGGGGAATCGATAAAACAACGTAAAACATGGGACTATATTCACGGAATGGAATATAGTGCCTATAGTCGTAACCCATTGACAAGGGTCACAGAACCATGGAAAATCAGGAAAACAGTATTTGACGCCTTAGGTCACGTCTTCATTTTTATAATTAACGCCCTTGTCTGGGTCGTCATATCAATAACCGACGACTGTTCATTCAGTCATTATATCCCAATACCATAACTACTAAAAAATCTATAAGCATATTCAAATTTCAGTTATTATAAAAATGATGACTTTCATAAAGGTTTTAATTCTATAAACAGCGCCCTAGTCAGGGGCGTTATATATCAAATTAAATGGCATGGTGCATGTCATCAATTACCATATCCAGGAAATGATGTACATTTTAATTTCACTATTTATCACGAATTTGGCGCCCACGTGTAGGGGCGTTCATTCAAATAACGACCTAATTAGGGTCGCTAATTCTATGTCATATGATTTGCACCAGGCAGGTGCAATCATAGACACGTGGTTTCTAGAGTATGTCTGATTAGAAAACTGATGACATGTAAAGGTAGAGAAAAATAGCATGAATTTATGAACATGGTCATGCATTAGTTTACATGTAAGTAGTCATCGTTATTAAATTTTGAACATTGTATAATTATTAACTATCTAAATAAAAGACGACTGTTTGTACGGTCGTTGAATTAAATAACGCCCTAGCTTGGGTCGTTATTTCCATTTATGCAGTAAACAGAGAAAACTCAATCCAGTAACGAAATCTGTAACTCCTACAGACCTATATGCATGTTTTTAACCTAGGAATTACAGGGTTTTGCTAAGTCTTGAGAAAACCTACCTTGATTGGTGATTTGGTTGACAAAAACGTGAAGAGGATGAAGGAATAACCCTTGATACGATACTCTATTTTTGTGAAAATAGAGGCAGCATCTCTTTATCGAATGCAACAGCAGCCTCCTTCAAAGAAGAAGCAGCAGGATGAAGACTATGCAGCTTGATGGAAGGAACAACCAGTAGCAGCACGTCCACGTCCAGAGGATGAAGAAGATGACATGAAGAGTAGCAACTAAATAGCTGCAGCCCCTTCGTGTTGTAGGCAATATGCAAGAGGAAAGGAAGAAGTTGAAGAACTTTAGGTTCTTCACGTGTTGAGCAGCAGTAGGTCATTTGTTGGAAGAATCAAAAGAGCCGGCAGGTTAGCTCGATGGGAGGGTTTGTATTTATAAGAAAAGAGAATCCTAACGAGTTCTAGAGGGTCGATTAGGATTAGTATTTCCTTCGTAGAATCCTATTAAACGTAGACACCCCACGTATTGATCCTTTCCCTAGTCAAAACTTACCCAGATAACATCCTTGTTCAAACCAAACACCAACGGGTTAGTTTGGAAATGACGCCTAAGGTTGGGACGTTATTTTAAAATGACACCTCTGTACACAGTCTTCAATTTCTTTATATGACGCCTGTCAAGGGGGCGTCAATTATTGAATTAGCGCCTGCTGGAACGGTCTTCAATTAAATGATGACTTGCCAAGAGGCGTTATTCATTTTGGCCTATGTTTTAAGTATATATATGAGTTGGCTTTTACATTGGTTCGAGTTTTTAATCCATTTAGGATTTTATTTCTTTTTATTTTATTAGAGTTGCTACATGTACGATGTCATGAATATTGACCACAAGAGTAAGACGCCATTGAACCACCAAATGGATTAAAACTATCTGGGCATAAACCCAACCTAACATTATGTAGCTCCCTTGAGAAAATATAAGGAGTACAACTGAAGTGAGTTCAAGCTTCGCCATCAGCAGGATGACTGATTATATCATCAGCACGACGTACTCTTTCCGTGTGCCATGTCATATGTCGAGTTGTCTTTGGGGACATATATAACCATTGGAATCTAGGCATATGAGGGAAGTATTGCAATGCCTTGTAAGGTACATCTTTTTGCTTTTAATTGTCCCCTCTCTAAGTTTTGAATATGTCATGATGACAAATAGAATATGATCTCTTACCTGCATCATCTTTGTAATATAACATACAGTGATTCGGGCATGCATCTATTTTCACATATCTAAGCCCTAACTCATTGACCATCTTCTTTGCCAAGTAAAAATTTTTAGGCAACCGTCTCGAGGCAACAAACTCTTTATGAGTAGGAGAAGACGGTCAAAACAATTCTCACTTATGTGAAATTTAGATTTTAAGTTCAGCAACTATGAGACCGCAGACAACCGAGTGTGCTTTTCACAACCATCCCACAGCGGCTCATCAGCATCTCTAAGTAGTTTATAAAATCTTTCGACCGTCTTATTCAGCGCTTCTTCCATGTATGCATGTTCCTCATGAACATTAAAACTAGGACCAGCGGCATCTACAACCATATCCATGTGTCCACTTGTACCTGTAACATTACCGGGCTCATATGACAAGACATCATCACCATAACACGTCCAATTCATATAACCTTCTACGAACCCTTTCTCGTACAAATGATGTTGCACATCCCACGATGAACGTCACCTCAAGTTTCTACAACCTGAACAAGGGCATTGAATGTGACCGTCGCAATCTACTGCTGTATTTGGATTCCCCAATGTAAACTGAATGAAACTCTCAACTCCATGTTTAAACTCAACAGACACCACCCGATCAACTATTCTACGATACATCCATGAATGATCTGTCAATATTTTTCCTACACCCACTAAGTGTTAATACACCAATGACTTTAAAATCATTACTCCAAAAAATACGCTTGACCCCTTCCTTACATCGTTCGCCACAGACAATTTGAATAGGAAGGGAGTATTATTTAGATTATCACTTTTTAACACATCCATGAAGGTTTGATCGACCATCACTTACTATATGTGTTATACGATTTGTTAAAAATTTCGACAGCATCTCCCCATACTTCTTCGATATACCAAAAATATTTATTGATTTAGAAATTTTCTTAAACACTTACTAGTGAGTGGTTAAGAAAATACTCAAAATCAACAAAGGTATACTAGAGAAGAGTGAGAAGACGCAACTGAAATTTTCAACAAACCATATAAACACATATAATAAATGACCACCTAAGTGTGATCAAACATTCATAGACTGTCCAAACAGGACAATTCATGACTTTGAAATATATATATATACGTTCTAGTCAAAAAAATGAGAATAGACACATCAATCCCAAAGGCTTGAATGCGAAGGTTCATTGGCACGGGCTTAACACGGTCTCTTGAGGTGCGTGTAATGTTATGTTGCACCCACACACCTCAACTCACAAGAAACACCCTATGTAATTAAATAACATAAAATTAAAAATATAAAATTAAATAATTCATTTTACTTTAATATAAGATTGCAATTTATAAAATTAAAAAACATAAATACTATAAAAAGAACCTAAAAATGCTTACATCTCAAATTGAGAAAAAAAATTGGATAACCAGACCCTACCCCTCCCCTTCACCCACTGTACCCCCTCTCCCTTCTCTGTGCATGGGAGGACAACCCTTCCCTCCTCACCGTGCCCCCCTCCCCTCCTCTCCCATTCCCTCCTGACCCCCACCCTCCCCTCCCCTTCGTGCCCCCCCTTCCCCCCTCCCCTCCCCTCCCCAATGTGCCCCCCTCCCTCTCTCGAATCCCCCGCCCTCCCCACCGTACCCCCTCCCCTCCCCACATGCCCCCCTCCCTCTCCTGATCCCCCCGCCCTCCCCACTATACCCCCTTTCCCTTCTCTGTGCGTGGGAGGACACCCCTCCCCTCCCTGCTATGCCCCCCTCCCCTCCTCTCTCATCCCCCACCTACCCCCTCACCCTCCCCTCCCCTCCTCTCTCATCCCCCACCTACCCCCTCACCCTCCCCTCCCCTCCTCTCTCATCCCCCACCTACACCCTCACCCTCCCCTCCCCTCCTGTGGCCTATATACCCCCCCACCCTCCCCTCCTATCCCATCCCCCACCTACCCCCTCACCCTCCCCTCCCCTCCTGTGGCCTACATACCCCCCCACCCTCCCCTCCTCTCCTGTCCCCTCCCCTCCCCCACTGAACCCCTCCCCTCCAACACCAGACCTCCTCTCCTCTCTCACCCCCCCATATTTGATCTCTCCCTCTCTCATTGGCACGCGCACACACACACACCCCAGACGGCAGAAGGCCACTCACCCCACCCACCCTCTCCCTTCTCTATATCATCTAATAAATAATAAATTTAAACACACACATAATAATAATAATTAATTAATTAAAAATAAATTTAAATCAGGTTAAATAAATATTTTATTGATCATTTATTGATAGAAATGTTGCCAGAAAGAAAGAATGAAGCATGTTGCCGTCTCCGGCGCTAATAGCCCTACATGAAAATTTGATCACTATGAGAGAGAGAGAGGGGGTGAATGAATGGGAGTGTGGCCTTGCCCATCTCTGGGTACGATAGTGAGAGAGAGAGTAAGAGAGGGAGACAGAGTGAGGGAGAGGGAGATGGAGGGGATCGGGCACCCCCCTCTGTTAGTGCGTGCATGTGTTAGAGAGAGAGGGAGAGGCAGAGGGAGGGAGGGAGACCGAGAGAGGGAGAGGGAGAGGGAGACCGAGAGAGGGAGAGGGAGATAGAGGGGGTCGGGCACCCCCCTGTGTGAGTGCGTGCGTGTGTTAGAGAGAGAGGGAGAGGGAGAGGGAGAGGGAGACCGAGAGAGGAAGAGGGCGACGGAGGGGGTTGGGCGCCCCCCTCTGTGAGTGCGTGCATGTGCTAGAGAGAGGGGGAGAGAGAGACTGAGAGAGGGAGAGGGAGACCAAGAGAGGGAGAGGGAGAGAGACTGTGCGTGAGAGAGGGAGAGGGAGGGGGAGAGGGAGAGGGACAGTGAGCGTGAGAGAGGGAGATGGTGAGAGGGGGAGAGGGAGATGGTGAGAGAGGGAGAGGGCTCTGGCGGTGAGGGAGATGCGGACTTACCATAGGGGGAGATGTCATCGTCGTCACTCACTAGAGAGTGAGAGAGGGGGAGACGTCGTCTCTTAGAGAGAGAGGGGAGAGCCACCGCAACTCGTCGGAGAGAGGGAGAGGGGGAGACTCCGCCATGATCTCCAGAGAGAGGGAGAGGAAGAGGGAGACACCACCACAGTCACCGGAGAGAGAGAGAGACAGGGAGACGTTGGCCTCTGAGAGAGAGAGGGAGAGGAAGGAGTCGAATGCAAGGGTGGGGCACGAGGGGGGCACGATGGGAGGGAAATGTAAATTTTTTTCGACGGATTTCAAATGGAACGAAATCCATCGGAAAGGAACGAAATCCATCGAAAACTTTTTGATGAAATTTACGACCGCAAATACCTCCATCAGAAATAATCATGATATTTTTCGATGGACAAATGTTCATCGTAAATTATGTCTAAAATTTAGACGGTTTTTTCGATGGAACATTTGTTCGTCAGAATTTATGATAGACTGTTCGACGAACTTTTGTCTATCAGAAATACACATGGAATTTTTGACAAAAAATATTCTATCAGAAATTTCCATCGCTAAATCTGCTTTTCCTTGTAGTGGTGTTCAGCATCTGGGCAACCGTGTTGATTGTACACTGGTCAAGTGTGGCAGTTTTGGAGTCATATTATCCCCATCGTTTAGCGAGAAACTTTGGGTATGATCAAGCCCGAGTCTGGAGTTTCCCTTACCGAGCCGAGTGTACAAGGGAAAGGATGCCCACCTGGTAGCCTACCGGGGCTGACTAGATAGCCTACCGGTTCCTGAGCTAGCCCGCGAGGGGCATATTGATGTTCACTACGCTCACTGGTGGTATGACTTCTAGTCAATTCCCACAAACAACACCAAAATATTGTGTATACTATAACACTTAAATTTATTTATCATGGAACTTAGTTATAGGGTTGTTTGCGACCACGGGGGAATTTCGATTCCGGGTTCCTTTTCCCTTACGGCGGGGATGTACACTCGCCTTTTACGGAAGGTCGAGATAGGTTGACTGGGCACGCGGGGATTCCGGGGGTATTGAGAAGGAGGCAGAGAGAACGATATGAACGCGCTGGAAGGGATGGCATATGGTTAATCGTTCTGGGAGAATGGGATAGGGATGGCTGGGTGGAATGCGGGCGTGCCAGTCGATTTCTCGACAATCACCTATGGAACCATGGATTGACCGGGGAAGCGTCGTCAGGACGCGGCACGTGGCTCAAGGGATCGGGTGACACGTGGATAGAAGGGGTTCCACGGATGTGAGTGCGCAAGCGATTATGGGGATTCATGTACCGAACGTCTTTCCCCATCGGTCGTAAGCAATCGGTGTTTATTTTACATCGGATTGAATCCGAATACCTTTGTTTCTACTGCCGAAGAAAGGTAGGAGACCCTGGGAGTCGCGAAGTCGGGAGGGCTTAGTTCGTGCCACAGCGACAGGGCAACAGCAACACAACATGGATAACTGGGGGCAGAGAGACTGGTTCCAGCGAGGAGGGGGATCCGCTCCCTGACTGGATTACATGACTTATATGCCATGAAAGGCATTTATATGGGAGCGTGAGAGCCCGATTATAGATGCTTGCAAGTCACGGGACAATTCCATCATTCATGACGGTCCCCGGGTCATTGCGTTATGGTGTGGGTAGTTCCGTATCTGTACATGGTGTCCGTCAGAGGACCTGTGACTCAGCAGGATGGCGCCCGAGGGGCGTCGCAATGTATTCCCGACATGAGACAGTGTCGAGGTCGAGGCAGTAGGGGTGCCGTGGGCACCGTTGTGCTGGGGAAGTTGAGTGGTCGGGTGCCGTGGGCCCCGGTGTGACTGGAGTAGCTGGCAGTCGGGTGCCGGGGGCACCGTTGTGACTGGAGTTGTTGAGTGATCGGGTGCCGCGGGCCCCGATGCGACTAGAGTAGCTGAATGGTCAGGCGTCGTGGGCCCCGATGTGACTGGAGTAGCGGGCAGTCGGGTGCCAGGGGCACCGTTGTGACTGAAGTTGTTGAGTGATCGGGTGCCACCGGCCCCGATGTGACTAGAGTAGCTGGCAGTCGGGTGCCGGGGGCACCGTTGTGACTGAAGGTTGTTGAGTGATCGGGTGCCTTGGGCCCCGATCTGACTAGAGTAGCTGACAGTCAGGGGCCGGGGGCACCGTTGTGACTGAAGGAGGCGGGCACCGAGAAGAGGCTGAGACCCGAGTACAGGTACATGTATTCAACTGGTTTGATGCTATATGAGAGCCACGTGGGCTTTACAAATGGGTCGAGGAGGCCGAAGTACAATGGGCGCAAGTCGCGGGATAATTCCGACGCGTGGGTCGGTCCCCGGGTCAATGCTGGATAAGGCGGATATCCGCGTGTTTTACAGAGGGTCCCTCTCATGGCATGGGCAATGTTTGCTTCACCAAACAAGGGGCTATGACTGGATAGCTGGAGAAAGCATCAGGCTGGTGTCTGGGAGAGGGTCGATCACGGCTCGACTCGAGCGGTCGGACGTGGCCTCGTGACTACGGGGAAGCGTGGCGTCATAGTGCGTGCATAGTTGCGGTCGGCGGGCACGCGAGGGGAAGTCCCGGCATGAGGGGGCGTTCACCCTTGTCATAACATCGCTCACGTGGCGGGGGTAGACTTGTGTGTCATGGCGGAACACCATGTGAGGGAAGTACAATCGACATACCCTCGACGTCCTTAGCCGACGACCAAGTCACCCACACACAATTCTCCTTACTCGTTGCCTGGAGTTGTTTGAAGCTTGAATGTAGTACCCCAGAATTTATATATATAATTTTTGAATTATAAAATAGTTTTCTAGAAATTATAAAGGCCTAAATAAATTAATGAAGGATTATTGGATTAATAAGTCATTATAAGGCTCAATTAGGCTAATTAGTTAACCTAGCCTATCCAATTATTATCCAAAAGGTTAATGGACTAAGCCCATTAAGTTTGGCCCATATTCTAGAAGGGTAATTGGCTTATTCACGTATTTTAAGGATAAATACTAATTATATAAGATAATTATATGGATAAACGAATAAAAGAGTTTTATCAAATTGAAACTCTATATATGTCACTTGTAACGGTCTATCGGGCGACCGCCACAGCCCTGTAATGCACCTAGACATGACCGTTACATCCTACAAATTCCGTAAGGTGAGGAAATTATAAAAAGATTGGAACTTTGAAATCCTATCTACAAGAGATCAACTTAGGGAAGCTTATAACATTACTAAGGACTCTTAGGGATTAGGTTCTGGTAAATTAAAAACTCTAGAATCGATCTAATCTTCAAACCCTAGTCAAAATCCTATAAATAGGACCTAGTTCTGAATTGAGCGACCCTTACTTTTGGCTCGTGAAGAATCAAGGTAAGGAGTCATAAATTCGGGTAAGTTATTTAGAAGCTTTTGTTTAGTATACTTTAGACTAATGGTTCTCCAAATTTCGTGATAGGAGATCAAGCAACCAAGGAGATAGAAGCTTCCAAAGTTGCTGATTCAACCTTAGCAACCCAGGAATCTGAACGCAAGTCCCCTGAAGATCATGACATTAGGACATCTAAACGAGGTAATTAGAACTCAATCCTTTAGAACTTTTTGTTCCCAATAGTTTCATCTTCTTACCCTCAAAATTTCACATCCTTAGGTCAAGAGATTGAGGAAATAGAGCAGATTGAAGTTGATGATTTGTCACAAGAAGTACAAGGGTCTAAGGGTAGCACCTAGCATTAAATTCGAAGTTTGAAGGTCTTAAAGGAGGTAGGTTATCTCATGATTGGCAAAAACAACTTGTTAGGAATAAAAGCCCTCTGATTGTGCTTGATTTCATGCATTATATACTAAGAATTTCATGATTTCATAGTTTTATACATTCATGCATCTCTTAGCCCTAAATGAAAATAAAAAGGTATTATCTTGTCTATTCACTAAACCCTTGCATATAGTTGGCCTATGCATCGTTTTCATGACTAGGACAGTGATAATATGTTGATTTCTACGCATGTTATGTTTTCATAAACCTTTACTTAGTTTACTGCCAGCGGATTCTCTGACGCAACAACGTAAGACCGTCGCATGCATGTAACGGCCTTACGATAGACCGTCACAACCTGTTATACTTTTTTTTGTTCTATTATCTCTGACGCACCCTAGCAGGAGCGTTACACCACTGTAACGGCCCCTCGATAAATCGTCACACACTGTAACGCACCTATCCTAGACCGTCAGACACCTGTGTTCTGTCAGCCCAAGGCAGAATAATAACCAGTTAGAGTTTACTTATAAATAAGCTTAGATAACTAAGTTTGAACCTATTATCATGACTTTGAGTTTAGTTTCTGATTCATAATCAAATTGCATGATTAATGTGTCTTAGGTTATTTTAAGTTATGCTAATTTCATTGGCTAAAACTCTATAGTTTTGTATTCTAAATCATGATTTTCCAAAGTTGTATTGACGGAGTTTTATCTTGATTTCATAAATGTTACACATTCTTTCCTATCTATAGAGTCATTTCTTTAAGTATATGGCACATATTCAGGTATGTTGTCCATTAGTTCACTTTACACTATAGGAACATTATTCTTGGACATGAGGACCTCTCTATTGGATATTCCTTCCAATGGACTAGGAAATCTTGTTTCAAGACCTCCGTAATTCTCCGCGAGCCTGGGATTCCCACTAGGACGCCGAGTTGGTTGTACCATTAAAGCCCATTGATTAGATTACATTATCGATGATTTTGGTAATCAGTAATGTAACGGCTCTATGTTGGACCGTCAGGCACAAGTAACGGCCCTATATACGACTGTCACATTCCACAGAGTCCGATTTTTTAGTTCTAGATTCAGACTAATGTAACGGCCTAATACTGGAGCGTCACATCATGTAACGGCCCAGTACACGATCGTCACACTACTTGTGTCACGCCCCGAGCCTTTATTACAGCGGAAGACTCGCTCGAGAAACGTGAACAGCCGGCATGGTAAGCCTCTTGCAAGCAAGAACGACCAGAGCGCGAGACAATCACACACATAAATGCAATTGCACAGAATTTAATCAAACTCCAACTTTATTTCATAAATGATCAAAGTATTCCTTTACAATAATCACCTTTCATTCTACTAGACTCAAGAAATAAGAAAATTACATTGACTCAATCTAAACATTATAGACTTCCCAAGTCTTCGTTCGTAGCTTTACAAGACCTTCACTCACTTCCGGACCCGCCACTAGTATAGCCCGAATCCGAATCTGAACTACTTCCATCTCCTGAAAAATGTTGAAAAATAGGTAATGAGCACACTTGCCCAGTAGGTATCTTCGCATCAACATGAAAGCACTATTAAAGTGATTAATATTTTTGCTCTAAAGAAATAAGGTAAAATCATGCAATGCGATGATCACGCGATTAAACCATAGTAACGAGATAATCATGTAAGATAGAGTGAGCAAGAATGAACTTATCAAGAATATAACAAGAACATGATATTGGCCTTTTCATGAACAAGAATGTAACAAGAATGCACTATCAAGCCACATAATCAACACTCCAGCATCTTATGCTTATGAGCAAATGCTTCGTGAATTTCTATGGAATATCGAGCAAAAAAGTCATGTACAAGAACTTGATCATGCTGCATCGCGTTGTGATTTTTCACTTCACGAGCCGTGGATAATTCACTTATTTATAAAGAAAGTACTCCCAGCGCAATGCGACGCCAGTAGCATCATACCCCATAGTTTATAAAATAGTATGTTTCTGACAATCAGCCGAGGGGACTAGCATAGAGCCCTTAAACACAATCAGTGCTCGATCGCATCTTCAAGTATAAATCAAGCTCTTACAATGCATGATAATAAAGTATGGCCAAGAATATTGCAATATCAAATAATGAAAATCAATGTATGAACGCTTCAATTTGAATATGAGGAATTCAAAAATGACATTAAACAAGGTTATGCTCATAAAATAAATTGACAGCATAACGGTACATTCTTTTCTCTTTCCAATCCTTATATTAAGTTTCTTGATTAATGATATAAGTTCTAGACTATCATTAGTTCATCTAGAACCTTTAGAATACCAACCCTTGGGTCAAACCTTGGGTTAAGTACTTAAGCAATGTGACGGTCGTTCTCTGGGCCGTTACATCATGTGACGCTCCAATAGAGGGCCGTTACAATGATCAGAGTCCAGAACTATTAAAATAGACTCAGAGAAGTGTGACGGTCATGCAATGGGCCGTTACGTGATTCTGACGGTCCAATGTAAGGCCGTTACATTACTAGATCCAGAAAATAACAATAGTGTATTCTAGTTAATGGGCTTTAATGGTACAACCAACTCGGCGTCCTAGTGGTAATCCCAGGCTCGCGGAGAATTACGGAGGCCTTGAAACAAGATTTCGTAGTCCATTGGAAGGAATATCTAATAGAGAGGTCCTCATGTCCAAGAATATGTTCCTATAGTGCAAAATGTGAACTAATGGTCAACATACCGGAGTATGTGCCATGTACTTATAGAAATGACTCTATTGATAGAGAAGAATATATATATATATATATATCGATGTGAAATTATGATAAAAACTCTATCAATACATCATTCAAAATCATGTTTCTAATTACAAAACTATAGAGTTTTGGGCTCATGAAATTAACATAACTTAAAGTAATAGTGAGATACCAAAACATGCAGTACCTATCATGAATGATTAAATAATCTCAAAGTCACGTAATTAGGTTAAAACTTAGGTAACTAGGCATAATAATAATTAAATCTGGCAGGTTTCCAATCTGTCTTGAGTTGACTGTACACAGGCACCTGATGGTCTAGCCGAGGCACGTCACAGGGAGTGTGACGGTCTATCGAGCAACCGTTACAGAATGTAACGCTCCTGCATAGATGCGTCAGAGTCAACAGAGAAATCAATAGGCAACCAGGGACTGTGACGGTCCATCGTATGGCCGTTACTTGAGTGTGACAGTCCTACTATGGTGCGTTACAGTATCTGCTGACAGAAAATGATATGAAACCTAAGAGATCAACTCACATCATGTCTAAATCAAATACCATGTCTATTCTAGGCATGATAACGAAGTATAGGCTATCTATATGCATGGGTTCTAGTGAATAGACAAGATAACTTCTTTTATTTTTATTTAAGGCTAAGATATGTATGAAATGCATGGAACTATGAAAACATGAAATTGATGATCTAAGATGCATGAAATTCAGTCAAATCAGAGGACTTTTAGTCCTATCAAGATGTTTTTGCCGTTCATGAGATGACCTACCTCTTCTAAGACCTTTAACCTTCGAATTTGCTGCTAGGTGCTAATCTTTGATCCTTGTACTTCCTGTGATAATTCAGTAACTTCCTTGGGCTCTAACTCCACGACCTCTTGACCTAAAGATGTGAAATTTTGAGAGTAGTTAGTCTAAAGTATTGTAAACAAATTCCTCTAAAGAACTTACCCGAGATTATGACTCCTTACCTTGATTCCACGCGAGCAAAAGTAAGGGTCGCGCAGATCAGAACTAGGTCCTATTTATAGGGTTCTAGCTAGGGTTTGAAGATTAGATCGATTCTAGAGTCCTTAATCTGCTAAAACCTGATCTCTAAGAGTCCTTAGTAATGTTATAACTCTTCCCAAGTTGATCCCTAGTGGATAAGATCATCAAGTTCCCATCTTTTTATAAGTTCTTCAACTTACGAAATTCACAGAGTGTAACGGTCGTAGACCCATGTGTTACAAGCATGTGACGGTCACGCGATAGACCTTTACATTCAACGTATATAGAGTTTCAAATAAATCAAACTCTTTTATTTATTTATCCATATAATTATCTTAGATAATTAGTCTTTATCCTTAAAAATCCGTAAATAAGCTAAATAACCTTCTAGAACATGGGCCAAACTCAATGGGCTTGGTCCTTAAACCTTTTGGATAATAATTAGATAGGCTAGGTTAACTATTTTAACCTAATTGGGCCTTATAATGACTTATAATTCTACCAATCCATTTATAAATTTATTTAGGCCTTTATAAATTCTAGAAAATTATCTTATAATTTAAAAATTATTTATATAAATTCTGGGACACTACACCCTCCCCCACTTAGAAGAATTTGGTCTCTAAATTTAATACATGGATTATGGAGAGTGTACTTACAGTTGAATAATTATGGAAATCTTCTACGCATAGATTCCTCTGTTTCCCATGTTGCTTCATATGGCCATGTTTTCTTCCATTGGATCTTGACCATAGGAATAACTTTATTCCTTAATTGACGCACTTCCCGATCGAGAATCTTTATTGGCGTTTGCTCATATGTCATATCCTTCTGAATCTCCAGATTGTCATAAGTGATAATATGGTCAGGATCGTATACATACTTCTTCAGCATGGAGACGTGAAATACGTCATGAAGTCCTACTAATTGTGGAGGTAAAGTCAATCTATAAGCCACTTCACCGACCCTTTCAAAAATTTTAAATGGGCCAATGAACCTTGGAGTTAGCTTTCCTTTAATGCCAAATCTTCGAATACCACGACCTTGAGAAACTTTTAAATATACATGATCTCCTACCTGAAATTCTAAGTCACGTCTTCGATTGTCGGCATAAGACTTTTGCCTATCTTGTGCCATTTTCATTTTCTCTTGAATGAGCTTGATTTTCTCCGTAGAATCTCTGATAAGGTCGGGGCCTAGAAATTATTTTTCTCCTATTTCATTCCAACATATTGGTGATCGATAACTTTTACCATATAGGGCTTCAAAAGGTGCCATTTGTATGCTAGCCTGATAACTGTTATTATATGCAAATTCTACCAAAGGCAAGTGATCATGCCAATTACCTCCAAAATTGATAGCATAGGCTCTGAGCATATCTTCTACCACCTGATTTGTTCTTTCCGTCTGACCATCAGTTTGTGGATGAAAGGCTGTGCTGAAATTCAATCTAGTCCCTAGTGAATGTTGTAGGCTCTTCCAGAATTGTGATGTGAATCACGGATCTCTATCAGATACAATAGAGACAGGGACACCATGTAATTTGATAATTTCCTTTATATACAATGCTGCTAGAATATCCACAGACCATCGACTCTTTATTGGTATGAAGTGTGCAGATTTAGTCAATCGATCTATGATTACCCATATGCCATCGTATCCTCCTCTGGTCTTAGGTAAACCCATAATGAAGTCCATCCCTATACTCTCCCATTTCCATTCGGGAATATCCAAGGGATGTAATTTACCTGTGGGTCTAAAATATTCAGCTTTAACTTGTTGGCAGGTTAGACAACGAGACACGAAATCAGCTATCTCTCTCTTCATATTGGGCCACCAGAAACTTCTTTTCAGATCTTGATACATCTTTGTACCTCCTGGATGAATGGAGTACTTGGACTTATGTGCTTCATCTAGTATTAGTTTCTTCGTAGCCTCGTGATATGGTATACATATTCGTGTTAGCGCAGCAAGAGTGATATAGAAGGGGGGGATGAATAGATCACTCCCAATTTGCAGAAACTTAGGCGGAAAATAGATTCTACTGCTAACGCACCTCCTTAACCCGTACACAGAGAAATATAGATGAGAGTGAGGAACTGATCACTTGAAGGCGAAGAGACAAGCAGATGAAGAGCATAAAAATCAATAGCAAACCATAGAGGAGGCACTCGGTTTTTAGGTGGTTCGATTGCAGTCCGTAATCTACATCCACCCCTCACTCCAACTAGAGTGAGGATTCCACTAGGCAAAGCTAGATCACAGCAGACTCAGTCTGCGTACAACATGCTGCCACACAGCTTGAACACTCAAGGGAAACAAATCCCTCGACCAAGCTCTGCTACCCACAGAACTTGAAACCTGTTCTAGCTCCCAGCTAGAACACAACCGGAGAATCCTCTCCCTTCCTCCACACACGGAGGGAAACTGTTAATGACAACCTGTCACTAACAACACCAGAGATCACCGATCTCTCTTCCTCTACAACTCAGAGGGAAACTGGAGTAGTACTCCCTTCCTCCACACACTGGAGGGAAAACCAATTCAAATCAGAATGGAAGAACAAAATAAACGAAAGCAAAGTAGAAACAAAAACCAATGAAGAAGAAATCAGTTCTGAAACTCAATACAAATGTAGCTTCAAATGAAGCAATTCATCAATCCACACACACTCTCTCTCTCTCGAACAAACTCCTCTCAGATCTGGAACTCTCTGCTCTTTTTTCTTTTCTGGATAATGCTAACTCTCACCAATGGCTTCTGCTTTCTCTATTCACGATCAAGCTTCTGCTGAAGGATGAAGCTCTATATTTATAGCAGATATTGGCGTGTGGCTGCCAGGTTCCCGCCCATGCACTTTTGGCCAGATCATTTGAATTTCGACCACATGGCAGCATCCTGACCAGGTTGCCATCCACGTGTCGTGTGCCTGTTGTCTTGGATCACGTGCCAGGTGTCAACCTCGATTCACGTGTCCAATCATCAGCCTAAATCGCCTGCAGACAGACAGATGGAATGTATAGACTTAGTTAGTTCAGGCTATTAGCATGAATGTATATACTTCAGAACCTTCAACAGATTAAGTGTGTACAACGTGAGAGAGTGTACAGACTTAATGAAAGAAGCGCATGTGTGAAGGCAGTGTATAGACTTATTAACTATGCAGACGAATGGCAGTGTATAGACTATTACAAAGCTTCTGCCACTGTATAGACTTCACGAAGCCTAACCAATGTACAGACTTGGAACCTGTGTGAGACTCTTAATAAGACGGTGAGCAATGTATTGACTTGTTGCCCAACCGTGATGTACATACTTTGACAAGCTTGAGCCAGAGTATAGACTGTGCCACAATGAGACGCTTACAAAGATGCTGGATGTTCAGACTTGCTGAAGAACGGATGTACAGACTTTGCCCAAATGCATGAGACGCTGACAAAGACGCTGGATGTTCAGACTTGCTGAAGGACGGGTGTACAGACTTTGCCCAAATGCATGAGACGCTGACAAAGACGCTGGATGTTAAGACTTGCTGAAGGACGGGTGTACAGACTTTGCCCAAATGCATGAGACGCTGACATAGACGCTGGATGTTCAGACTTGCTGAAGGACGGATGTACAGACTTTGCAAATCGAAGCCTCTGTACATACTTTCCTAAGACGCAGTTCAATGTATAGACTTTGAACGAATGAGGCCGATGTACAGACTTGCCTAAGACGCAGCTTGAGACGCTGGCTGAGATGAATGCTGTACAGACTTTGAAGAACAGTTCAATGTATAGACTTGAAAGAAAGAGGCCGATGTACAGACTTGGCCTGGAAAGCGTAGGGAAATGTTGAGTGTATGAACTTGGCCAAGCGTAGGAACAGATGAGGAGTGTACAGACTTGGCGTTGTATAGACTTGGCTTTGAACGCTTGGGCTGAAGGCAATGTGCAGACTAAGCGATGTATAGACTTTGCCCAAGGAACCGAATGTATAGACTTCGCCACAGTCTAATGTACATACTTTGCAGAAGTGAACGAGCCAATGTGTAGACTTCAAAAGAAGCAGTCCGATGTACAGACTTCAAGAAGTCTTGACAACGGACGCTGTTCAGACTTTGCAAACAAGAGACGATGTATAGACTTGCTAGTCTGAAGGCCAATGTGTGGACTTAAAGATTATTACTCAAATGTATAGAGTTGAAGGGATAACAGTCTAGTGTATAGACTCCAAAAGGACAAAGCATCCACAGACCAGACCATGTACAGACTTAGTCAATATGAGACACTGTGCAGACTTTGTCAAGTGATTGGCTGTACAAACTTCAGAGGGTGAAAACTCTGTATCGACTTGAAAATCATGAGCCAATGTATAGACTTACACTATCGGATGTGTAGACTTCATGACAATGCAGTAACCAGTGTATAGACATTAAGCTTGACACTCCAATGTATAGAGTTGATGATTGGAAGGATGTATAGGGTTGAGCTAAACTGACTTTTGCAATGTGCAGACTTAGTTGGTCGGGCAGTGTACAGACTTAGAATTTTAATACCAGTGTGTAGACTTCAGTTAGAAGGTGCCCGATGTACAGACTTGAAGGAGTTATGCCAATGTACAGATGAGTCGACGCATCAGCTAGGGTGGGTCGACCCACTGTTGTCTATACTAACTAGGCAGAGTGTAGATAGAATCATGATAGTAGACTAAACCGACAATCAAATGAATTGTACTCACTCACATGATGAAATAGCATTAATCTAGAGATAGAAGATTGATTTATAGTGTGAGACATCCTCAAAATCATAGGGATGCAACAATCTCCCCCTTTTTGATGATGACAACACTATGAATCAAGCAATATCAAGTTTCAACAAGAAGTTAATACCAGCTGCAACAAGCAGAATAAATTCAAGGCATGCTCATGCAAATGAATTAAACATTCCCTACAACACACTCTCATCTCCCCCACAACACATAACCATATCTTCCACGAAGCAACATGACTCCCCTCAAAACTCAAGGCAAATCCAATACTCACTGATACTCACTCATATTGCAAACTTCTCTCCCCCTTTGACATCAGCAAAAAGAACTACAGAATGTATGAGAGTGCTGAAAACATGAGGACTAAGGGCAGTAACTTCTTAGTGCAGAAAGTCACGAGTAGGTCTTAAGAGAATAAGTGAGTTTCTAATCTCAAGAGAGGATTCTTTAGACTTCAGTACACAATAGAGAAGTAGAATGATAGACAAGTTTATCAGCATACATAGTGGATGATTTAGAGCAGGAGTTCACAAGTATGGCCAAATATAGCTGATCATTCAACTATTCCACAAGACAGCAAGAGACAAAATCAGAGAGGTGTTCTCAAGGTATTGAAGACAAGCAATCCATTAGTTGCATAACAACAAGGAATTTTTGTTGGAGATGATTTTCAAGAAGATCAATGAGTAAGTTGGTAGTTCACTTCCTTTGACATTAGGAAGACACCTTGATTAGAGGCCTGAATCCCCAGTTACTCAGAGTGAGTACCTCATTACTTCCTTCCCTTTATTTTTTTTTGTTTAATAAGGAACAGAGTTAGTAACTGTGGCTTTTGACATGAGGAAACACCTTGATTAGAGGCCAGAGTCCCCAGTTACTCACCAGCAAGCCACCATTGCTCTGTCATGTCTTTTCATTTATTTTAAGTATTTGACACCTCATGACATGGGAGAAAAATTCATTTCATTGATGAAGCTCCCAGTTTCTCAGTGATCAAAATAGGAAAATTTTGTTCAGTTAAGCCCTTGAGTTAAAGAGATAGAATGATTGAAGACAATACCAAAAAGGACTTTTCTTGAATTGAGTCTTGAAGTCTTGATTTCAAGTTGATTGGGTCAGATATCAAGACATACAAGTTTTTTAGCCTGGACCATAATCAATGACAATGTAGGAAGATATATTTTATGTAATTAGTCCAGATCTCTGAAGGAGTACCAAAGGAAAGATTCTAACTTGGAGATTAGAGTCACTGACTTATAGACTTAAGAGATAAGTGACACTCTACTTTCTGAGAGAACCACACTAAATCAGTCATGCAAGACCAGCAAAGGTACACATCTGGACAGCCCTTTTGAATCTGTCAAAGAACTTCTCTTCTCACATCACAACTCAGCTCCCCCTAAGACATAGCATTCCTCAATAAAACATTCCAGCAAAATCTCAAGGCTTTCCTTTATTTAGAGCATTCCTGAAGGCTAACCAGTAAGCATTCTGAACTCCCCCTTAAACCAGCATGCAAGAAGGCTAAACATCATATAGACACAACTCCCCCTCACAACAAGAGCAGGTTTCATAATTAAGACAATTTGTATAAGCCTAATTCTCTTCTCAATGTGGTGAATTTTTCATTATCCAGAGGTTTTGTGAATATGTCAGCAATCTGATTATCTGTCCCTACATGTATCAGTTCAAAATTATTCTTAGACACCTCATCTCTTATAAAATGATGTCTTATCTCTATGTGTTTGGTTCGTGAATGCAAAACAGGATTTTTAGCAAGATTGATGGCACTAGTATTATCACAGTAAATAGGTGTGCACCCCAGGTCTACTTGGTAGTCCTGAAGCTGGTGTTTAATCCATATGACTTGTGTTCCACAACTCCCTGCAGCCACATATTCAGCTTTTGCAGTGGAGAGGGCCACAGAATGTTGTTTCTTGGAGCCCCAAGATATTAAACACCCACCCAAGAATTCACAATGGCCACTTGTGCTTTTCCTGTCTAGTTTACAGCCTGCATAGTCAGCATCTGTGTATGCTACTAGGTTAAATGTGTGAGATGCAGGAAACCATAAATCAAGAGAGTGACTAGCTGACAAATATCTGAAGATTCTTTTAACTGCAGCTAAGTGTAGTTCAGTAGGCCTAGACTGATACCTTACACACATTCCTACACTGAATTGTATATCAGGTCTAGAGGCTGTCAAGTAAAGTAGTGATCTAATCATACCTCTATAAAGTTTGGCATTTGCTTCTTTACCTGTCTCATCTGCATCCAATGAAGTATTGGTGCCCATGGGTGTAGTAATGTGCTTTAAGTTTTCCATGCCAAACCTTTTGAACAGTTCCATTGTGTATTTGGTTTGGTTGATGAAGCACCCATCTTCTAGCTGCTGTACCTGCAATCCAAGAAAATATTTTAGTTCACCAACCAAGCTCATTTCAAATTCAGCAGACATCATGGTAGAAAATTCATCACATAGTTCATGCTTAGTTGATCCAAAGACAATGTCATCTACATATACCTGAACTATGATGAGATCTTTATTCATGCCCTTGGTAAATAAAGTCTGATCAACTTTACCTCTTTTGTAGCCCTTGCTGATCAGAAATTCAGACAATCTTTCATACCAAGCTCTTGGAGCCTGCTTTAGACCATACAAGGCTTTGTTTAACCTGAAAACTTGGTTAGGTTGAGGAGAATATTGAAATCTAGGAGGTTGTTCAACAAAAACTTCTTCTTTAATAACTCCATTTAAAAAGGCACTTTTAACATCCATTTGTTGGAGTTTTATGTTCTTTGAGCATGCAAAGGCAAGCAACAATCTTATAGCTTCCATCCTAGCAACAGGTGCATAGGATTCATCAAAGTCTACACCAAATTCCTGACAGTAGCCTTTGGCTACTAGTCTGGCCTTATTCCTCGAGATAATTCCATCTTCATTCATCTTATTTTTGAACACCCACTTGGTTCCTATGACATTAATACCATTTGGTCTTGGGACAAGCTCCCAGACATTATTCCTTTCAAACTGACCTAATTCCTCACTCATAGCATTGACCCAAGCTTGATCAGTTAAGGCCTCTTCTACTGTTTTGGGTTCAATTTGTGAGACTAAAGCAATTAAGTCATCATTATTCACATTTCTAAAATGAGACCTAGTCCGAAGAGGATCTTCAGGATTGCCTATGACTTTATCTAAAGGATGGTCTTTGAGAAATCTGATATTTGTTGAAGACTCACCTGTTTCTCTTGGTCCTTCCTGATTGGGGGAATTTATTTCTCCACTCGGCTGAGTCTTTTCTTCCTCCTGTTGGTATTCTAGAAAATCTCCACTATGATTGGAGTTCCTGTCAAGATTTTCAACATTAGGAATATCTTTCTTTTCACTAAAAAGGATGTGTGGGGACTCTTCCACTTTCTGATCAGATATGTTAAATACCCTATATGCCCTTGACACTTCAGAATAACCCAAGAAAATTCCAGGTGTGCTTTTGGCTTCAAACTTGTCTAAATCTTTCTTATCATTGTTATGAATAAAACATTTTACTCCAAAAATTCTGAAATGAAACAAGTTTGGTTTCTTACCTTTTAGAAGCTCATAGGGTGTTTTCTTGTGTATGGGTCTTACCATGGCCCTGTTGATTATGTAGGTTGCTGTATTGGCCGCTTCTGCCCAAAACCTTCTAGGTAATTTACTTTCAATCAACATGGTTCGGGCCATCTCCACCACTGTTCTATTTCTTCTCTCCACAATCCCATTTTGTTCAGGTGTCCTGGGAGAAGAAAACCTGTGAGTTAGTCCTTCTTTGTCACAAAGTTCAGTAAACATGGAGTTTTCAAACTCACCTCCATAGTCAGATTGAATAGAACAAACCTTGTACTTCCCTTCTTGTTTGACCTTATTGAAAAACAGGTTAAACTTTTGAAATGCATCACTCTTATTTGCTAAGAAAAATATCCATGAATATCTAGAGAAGTCATCTATGATGACATAGCCAAACCTGTTTCCATTGAGACTCTGAGTTCTAGTGGGACCGAAAAGGTCCATATGAAGAATTTCCATTGGTCTAGAAGACAATGGCTCAGATCTTAATTTAAAGGAATTTCTGGTTTGTTTGCCTAGAGCACAGGCATCACATGCTTTTGATATTGAGTTGAATTTAATTCTAGGCATGCCTCTAACTAAATCATGTTTGACCAATTTATTTAAAGTTAAAAAGCTAGCATGACCTAGACGTCTATGCCATTCAAAGGCATCATTTTCAGAATTGGCAGATAAGCAAATAGTAGATTCAGATTTCTCATCTAAGTCTACAATGTAGACATTATTAATCCTGTTGGCTACAAATTTAACCATGTCGGAATTTGTTTCAAGGATTTTGCATGAACTATCATCAAATACAACCCTGTGACCCATGTCACATAATTGGCTAATGCTAATCAGGTTGTGTTGAAGCCCTTCCACAAGTAAGACTTTTTCAATGGAGTTTGTGGAAGACTTACCTACTGTTCCAACTCTAATTATTTTACCTTTGTTCTTTCCTCCAAACTTGACCAGACCCCCTGGCTTCATCTCTATCTTGCTAAACTTGGATCGGTCTCCTGTCATATGCCTGGAGCAGTCACTGTCGAGGTACCACTTGTTGTCTTCAGCTGCTAGGCCGACCTACACAGATACATCAAGCAGAGTGATTTAGAACCCAAGATGAGTTGGGTCCAATGACATTGTTCAAATCTCTGATCAAGTGTTTAGGTATCCAGATTTTTTTCAGCATGGTTTTCTCTGGCACCTTCCTTTCTGGTTTATTAAAGTTGAATCCAGCTGAACTGGAGAAGTGAGTTCTATTCCATTCATTAGTCTTCATATTCCTAGAAAATTTCCTGTAGGCATGTTGATTAGCATATCTTTGACTATGAAAGTTATTTCTCCAGTAGGTCCTGTTTGGACCCATCTGATTGTTGTAATTCCAGCTCTTATTCTGATTTGCTTTCTTGGTCCATCTATCATTTGTGTTCTGGTAAGTGGGCTTAGTGTTATTCTTCATAAAATTCATTCCCATCTTAAATGGTTGTCCAGTACTGATTTTTGTGTTTTCTTTAGGACTTTGAATTTCCTTAGATCTGTTTGAGCTGGATGGTGTGTCCAGCTTTTCTTTTCCCTTCTCTGGGTAGAAGGTGATGGTCTTGAATTGCAAGGGTCTCTTGTTGGTTGGGTCGTAGCCTAGACCTTCCTTATTGAAATTGACCCTAGTTCCTAGTATAGCATCTAAGCTAGTCTTTCCTTGGATAAACTTTTCTAAGACTTTCTGTTTGTCTTCTAGCTCCCTTTGAAGGGACTCAGAATTTTTTAGGAGTTCAACATTTACTTTCTTCACAGCTTCATATTTCTCTGAATTCACTCTAATTTCATTCATGCTTTCTTCAATTTTAGTTTTGAATTCATTGAGCTATTTTTGACTTTCTTGAGTTTCTCCCTTGAGCTTATTATTTTCTTTCCTTAGTGAGGTCATTTCTTCTAGTTGTTCTTTTAGCTTTTCATTTTCCTCACAAACTAGAGTTTGTTCTTCAACATTTGTGTTAAATTTTCTTTTCAGAACTCTGTGCTCTTTACTAAGAGAATTAAATTTATCTAACAAATCACCATAAGCATCCTCCTAGTCATCAATTGAGAAATTTTCAAAAACATTTATTACCTCCTCTTCACTGTTTGCCATAAGGAAAATTCCATCTTCATATTCTTCTGAGGAAGCATCTTCAGGGTCTTCTTCTTCCTCGCTCCATGTGCAGACCATTGCCTGTGGCTTCTTCTTCTTTTGCACCTTTATATTTTTCTTCTGAAGATAGGGACCCTTCTTCTGGAGGTCTGGGCATTCGCCTTTCATATGTCCATGTTTGTTACAATTAAAACAAGTTAGTCTCTTAGGATTTTTATCCCTGTAACTAGTAAATTCAGCATTCTTGTTGAAAGGGTGTGGCTTCTTCTTCCTAAAGGTCTTTCCCTTTTTCTTCAGAAATTTTTTGAACTATCTAGTGAGCATTGCCTGCTCCTCCTGGTCGAGATTTGACAATCCTTCAAGCTCGGACTCAAACTCGGGGCTACTGCTGCTGCTCCCACTGTTGCTACCCTTGTTGCGGGATGCCCTTAGAGCTACATTTTTACCCTTCCTCTCACTTCCTTCTCCACCTCCTTGGAAATTCATCTCATAGGTCATAAGGGATCCTATGAGTTCATTCACAGTCAAGACTGTCAAATCTTTTGACTCCTCAATCACAATGGCCTTAGTGTGCCATGCCGGGGATAAAGATCTAAGGATTTTCCTGACTATATCTGCCTCAGCAAGATCCTTCCCTAGCCCTTTAAGAGTATTTGTGATTAAAGACAACCTGGCATACATCTCAGTTATATTCTCGTCTGCATTCATCTTAAACATTTCATACTTAGAAGTGTAGATATTTACCTTCAAGGCTTTCACTTGAGCTGTACCTTCATAGATCAATTGCAGCTCATCCCACATTCGCTTGGCAGTTCTGTATGCAGATATACGAGCATATTCCTCTGGATGAACAGCACACTGGATGATGTTCAGCGCCGTCCAGTTGAGTGAAGAGAGCTTGACATGGTCATCTGTCCAAGCATCCTCGTTTGGTGGCAGATCATATGGCCCCACCGTGATTACTCTCCACAGTTTATGACTCTGAGCCCTGATGAACACTTCCATCCTGTTCTTCCAAAATAGATAGTTACTACCATCGAAATAAGGAGGGCGACTAATGGATTGACCTTCGGCCATGAAGGTTCTAGGACCACCAGCATTCCCTTGACCATTCGTCCACATGACGTAAACCTGCTCTGATACCAATTGTTAGCGCAGCAAGAGTGATATAGAAGGGGGGATGAATAGATCACTCCCAATTTGCAGAAACTTAGGCGGAAAATAGATTCTACTGCTAACGCACCTCCTTAACCCGTACACAGAGAAATATAGATGAGAGTGAGGAACTGATCACTTGAAGGCAAAGAGACAAGCAGATGAAGAGCACAAAAATCAATAGCAAACCACAAAGGAGGCACTCGGTTTTTAGGTGGTTCGATTGCAGTCCGCAATCTACATCCACCCCTCACTCCAACTAGAGTGAGGATTCCACTAGGCAAAGCTAGATCACAGCAGACTCAGTCTGCGTACAACATGCTGCCACACAGCTTGAACACCCAAGGGAAACAAATCCCTCGACCAAGCTCTGCTACCCACAGAACTTGAAACCTGTTCTAGCTCCCAGCTAGATCACAACTGGAGAATCCTCTCCCTTCCTCCACACACGGAGGGAAACTGTTAATGACAACCTGTCACTAACAACACCAGAGATCACCGATCTCTCTTCCTCTGCAACTCAGAGGGAAACTGGAGTAGTACTCCCTTCCTCCACACACCGGAGGGAAAACCAATTCAAATCAGAATGGAAGAACAAAATAAACGAAAGTAAAGTAGAAACAAAAACCAATGAAGAAGAAATCAGTTCTGAAACCCAATACAAATGTAGCTTCAAATGAAGCAATTCATCAATCCACACACACTCTCTCTCTCTCGAACAAACTCCTCTCAGATCTGGAACTCTCTGCTCTTTTTTCTTTTCTGGATCGTGCTAACTCTCACTAATGGCTTCTGCTTTCTCTATTCATGATCAAGCTTCTGCTGAAGGATGAAGCTCTATATTTATAGCAGATATTGGCGTGTGGCTGCCAGGTTCCCGCCCATGCACTTTTGGCCAGATCATTTGAATTTCAACCACATGGCAGCATCCTGACCAGGTTGCCATCCACGTATCGTGTGCCTGTTGTCTTGGATCACGTGCCAGGTGCCAACCTCGGTTCACGTGCCCAATCATCAGCCTGAATCGCCTGCAGACAGACAGATGGAATGTATAGACTTAGTTAGTTCAGGCTATTAGCATGAATGTATATACTTCAGAACCTTCAACATATTAAGTGTGTACAACGTGAGAGAGTGTACAGACTTAATGAAAGAAGCGCATGTGTGAAGTCAGTGTATAGACTTATTAACTATGCAGACGAATGGCAGTGTATAGACTATTACAAAGCTTCTGCCACTGTATAGACTTCACGAAGCCTAACCAATGTACAGACTTGGAACCTGTGTGAGACTCTTAATAAGACGGTGAGCAATGTATTGACTTGTTGCCCAACCGTGATGTACATACTTTGACAAGCTTGAGCCAGAGTATAGACTGTGCCACAATGAGACACTTACAAAGACGCTGGATGTTCAGACTTGCTGAAGAACGGATGTACAGACTTTGCCCAAATGCATGAGACGCTGACAAAGACGCTGGATGTTCAGACTTGCTGAAGGACGGGTGTACAGACTTTGCCCAACTGCATGAGACGCTGACAAAGACGCTGGATGTTCAGACTTGCTAAAGGACGAGTGTACAGACTTTGCCCAAATGCATGAGACGCTGACATAGACGTTGGATGTTCAGACTTGCTGAAGGACGGATGTACAGACTTTGCAAATCGAAGCCTCTGTACAGACTTTCCTAAGACGCAGTTCAATGTATAGACTTTGAACGAATGAGGCCGATGTACAGACTTGCCTAAGACGCAGCTTGAGACGCTAGCTGAGACGAATGCTGTACAGACTTTGAAGAACAGTTCAATGTATAGACTTGAACGAAAGAGGCCGATGTACAGACTTGGCCTGGAAAGCGTAGGGAAATGTTGAGTGTATGGACTTGGCCAAGCGTAGGAATAGATGAGGAGTGTACAGACTTGGCATTGTATAGACTTGGCTTTGAACGCTTGGGCTGAAGGCAATGTGCAGACTAAGCGATGTATAGACTTTGCCCAAGGAACCGAATGTATAGACTTCGCCACAGTCTAATGTACATACTTTGCAGAAGTGAACGAGCCAATGTGTAGACTTCAAAAGAAGCAGTCCGATGTACAGACTTCAAGAAGTCTTGACAACGGACGCTGTTCAGACTTTGCAAACAAGAGACGATGTATAGACTTGCTAGTCTGAAGGCCAATGTGTGGACTTAAAGATTATTACTCAAATGTATAGAGTTGAAGGGATAACAGTCTAGTGTATAGACTCCAAAAGGACAAAGCATCCACAGACCAGACGATGTACAGACTTAGTCAATATGAGACACTGTGCAGACTTTGTCAAGTGATTGGCTGTACAAACTTCAGAGGGTGAAAACTCTGTATCGACTTGAAAACCATGAGCCAATGTATAGACTTACACTATCGGATGTGTAGACTTCATGACAATGCAGTAACCAGTGTATAGACATTAAGCTTGACACTCCAATGTATAGAGTTGATGATTGGAAGGATGTATAGGGTTGAGCTAAACTGACTTTTGCAATGTACAGACTTAGTTGGTCGGGCAGTGTACAGACTTAGAATTTTAATACCAGTGTGTAGACTTCAGTTAGAAGGTGTCCGATGTACAGACTTGAAGGAGTTATGCCAATGTACAGATGAGTCGACGCATCAGCTAGGGTGGGTCGACCCACTGTTGTCTATACTAACTAGGCAAAGTGTAGATAGAATCATGATAGCAGGCTAAACCGACAACCAAATGAACTGTACTCACTCACATGATGAAATAGCATTAATCTAGAGATAGAAGATTGATTTATAGTGTGAGACATCATCAAAACCATAGGGATGCAACAATTCGGCCCTTAAATAACAATCTTCCGTCATTGGAAATAGAAAAATCAGGCCTTTGTTCAACATTGGCCTTAATTTCCAGTAATGTAGGATCATCATCTTGTAACTTGACCAAGTCCTCTATTAATGTAGGTTGAGCTCAAATATTAGCTATGAAACAATCTTCTTTCTTTATGTCAATATCTAAGTTCAACTGAGCAAATTGAGGCACTAGGTTGGTTACACTAATCATAAGACTTGATAGCATACCCATTGGTCTTCTGCTGAGTGCATCTGCTACAGCATTAGCTTTGCCAGGATGATACTGAATAGCAAAATCGAAGTGTTTGAGGTATTCTAACCACCTCCTCTGCCTCATGTTAAGCTCTTTTTGAGAAAATAAGTATTTCAAGCTCTTGTGGTCTGAGTAGACCGTAAACTTTACTCCATAAAGATAATGACGCCAAATTTTTAAGGCGAAAATAACTGCTGCCAATTCTAAATCATGCACAGGATATTTTTTCTCATGTCGTTTCAGTTATCTTGAAGAATAACATATTACCTTTCCATTTTGCATGAGAACGCATCCTAATCCAATGCCAGATGCGTCCGTATACACTTCGAATCCACCACCCTCCATTGGTAGTGATAAAACAGGGGCTGTTGTAAGATAATTCTTAAGAGTTAGGAAATTCTTCTCACATTCCTCTGACCAGACAAAAGGATTTTCTTTTCTGGTGAGTCTAGTTAAAGGAACTGCTATCTTTGAGAAGTCCTTAATGAATCTTCTATAATAACCAGCTAGACCCAGAAAGCTCCTTACTTCAGACACAGTCGTAGGTCGACTCCAATTCTTGACAGCTTCTACCTTAGAAGGATCAACAGTAATACCTTCTTTTGAAATAATGTGGCCTAGGAATGAGACTTCCTCGAGCCAGAATTCACACTTATTGAGTTTGACATAAAGCTTGTATTCTCTAAGTGTTTGTAAAGCTATCCTTAGATGTTCTTCATGTTCTTCTTTTGTCTTGGAGTATATCAGGATATCATCGATGAAGACGACAATGAATTGATCCAGGTATGGCTGGAAGACACTGTTCATAAGTTGCATAAATGTTGCTGGGGCATTAGTTAACTCAAATGGCATTACCACGAATTCATAGTGGCCATAACGACTTTGAAAAGCCGATTTATAAATGTCCTCTTCTTTGATTCTAAGCTGATGATAACCTGATCTGAGGTCAATCTTAGAAAAATATTCTGCTCTCGAAAGCTGATCGAAGAGCTCATCAATACGCGGCAATAGATACTTGTTTTTAATTGTTAGCTGATTCAGTCGCTGGTAATTGATGCATAGCTTGAGAGAACAATACTTCTTCTTGACAAATAAAACCGGCGCACCCCAAGGGGATGTGCTAGGTCTGATGAAACCCTTGTCTAGTAGTTCCTGCAATTACCTTTTCAGTTCCTTGAGTTCTGTGGGGGACATCCTGTAAGGGGCTATAGAAACAGGTGATGCTCCTGGAATGAGTTCGATTGTGAAGTTCACTTCCCTCTCGGGTGGTAAACTGGGTAGTTTGAATGGAAATACATCTGGGAACTCATTTACAATAGGGATGTCTGCTATAATAATATCCTTGGATTTTGAAATAATGACAGAAGCAAGAAAAGCTTCACATCCTCGCGAGATAAGTTTGCAATCGTGAAGTGAGGATATAATAGTGGGGTATTTCTTGTATTTGATGCCAAGAAAAGAGAATCTCGTAAGACCAGGTTTTCGAAATGATATTATCCTATTTCGGCAATTGGTATAAGCATCTTGGTCTACAAGCCAATCTACCCCTAAAATGGCATCATAACCTTTCATGTCAAGGCATACGAGGTTTGCGGGGAGATTTTGACCTTCTACTACCACTTCGCTATCAGGATAATAGTTGGTAAGCTTAGTTCCAGATCCTAAGGGTGTGGAAATAGCAAGATCTGAAGGTAAGGGGACTGATGCAATTGACAACGTTTTTGCAAAGGTAGTGGAGATAAAAGAATGAGAGGCACCAGTATCAAATAGCACAAATACAGGACGAGAACAAATTTGAAGAGTACCTTCCATAAGCCCATCATCCTTGGGCGCTTCCTCTTCGTCTAGAACGGCATTGAGACGAGCCTACCTCCTGCGTCCTCCAGATGACTGGTCCTTCATAAGGGGGCAATCCGGCATGCGATGCTCCCTGCTCCCACAACGTAAACAAGCATCGAGGCGCTTCCAACACTCCTCAGCCGAATGGCCGAATTTCTCACAGAAAGTGCAAGCCGTGACGGCCTGTTCCTTCTCCTCCTTAACCTTCTTTTGCTTATGGAAACTCCCACCATTCCCATTCCTAGATCTTTTCTTATTATCACGGCTTTGGTAGGGTTCCGTGATACTAAATTTCTCCTTCTTATGACGCCGATCAGAACGTCGGCTTGACTCTTCTCCTTTCCCTTTTAACTTCTCGACCTTTTCTAAGGTCCTTTCACACAAATATGCTCGTTGAACCATCTCCGCATAGGTACGAATGTTTTGGGTCCCGAGCTGCTGAATGAAGCCGAGTCGTAACCCGTCCATAAACTGATTTGCCTTCAATAAATCGGTATTCATTAGATGTGATGCGTACGGTGCTAACCTTGAGAATTGTAGTTCATACTCTGCCACCAACATCATCCCTTGTCTAAGAGAGGCGAACTCCATGGCTTTCCTTTCCTTTACATGCTCGGAAAAATACTTGGTACGGAATAAAGTAAGAAAACCGTCCCATGTATGAGGTGCATCGGTCGGAGGTGCCGGAACTGACTTCCACCATGTACGGGCATCTTTATTTAGTTGAAATGTTGCTAGACGCACCTTCTCCTGATCAGTGCATTGAATAACGTCAAATATCCTATTCATCTCATCGATCCAATTTTCTGCCTCATCGAGATTTGAAGATCCATAGAATCGTGGAGGATTTAGACTCCAGAAGTTGCGATGTAGGTCACCAGCCCTTGCCCCTACAGCACCTTGTGCTATAGTTTGCAATGCCTGAGTGAGGCCGGCAACTGTTTGTTGCATACCGTCCCAATCTACGCGATGAGCCATTTTTAAAATAGGGTACCTGAGAGAGAAAAATAACAACTTATTATTTCCCATGAAAATCAACCTTAAAGCTAATTAATTATCTTATCCCGGGCTCTACCCAAATCCTCACATTGGTATGGAATTTCTTCCTTAGTTCATAGGTAGGGGTCCTTAAACCTTGGACTTATCCAATGACATGATTCCTTTCCCTAAGTCCTGAGACTTAGGCTCTGATACCAACTTAACTGTCACGCCCCGAGCCTTTATTACAGCGGAAGACTCGCTCGAGAAACGCGAACAGCCGGCATGGTAAGCCTCTTGCAAGCAAGAACGACCAGAGCGCGAGACAATCACATACATAAATGCAATTGCACAGAATTTAATCAAACTCTAACTTTATTTCATAAATGATCAAAGTATTCCTTTACAATAATCACCTTTCATTCTACTAGACTCAAGAAATAAAAAAATTACATTGACTCAATCTAAACATTATAGACTTCCTAAGTCTTCGCTCGTAGCTTTACAAGACTTTCACTCACTTCCGGACCCGCCACTAGTATAGCCCGAATCCGAATCTGAACTACTTCCATCTCCTGAAAAATGTTGGAAAATAGGTAATGAGCACACTTGCCCAGTAGGTATCTTCGCATCAACATGAAAGTACTATTAAAGTGATTAATATTTTTGCTCTAAAGAAATAAGGCAAAATCATGTAATGCGATGATCACGCGATTAAACCATAGTAACGAGATAATCATGTAAGATAGAGTGAGCAAGAATGAACTTATCAAGAATATAACAAGAACATGATATTGGTCTTTTCATGAACAAGAATATAACAAGAATGCACTATCAAGCCACATAATTAACACTCCAACATCTTATGCTTATGAGCAAGTGCTTCGTGAATTTCTGTGGAATATCGAGCAAGAAAGTCATGTACAAGAACTTGATCATGCTGCATCGCGTTGTGATTTTTCACTTCACGAGCCGTGGATAATTCACTTATTTATAAAGAAAGTACTCCCAGCGTAATGCGACGCCAGTAGCATCATATCCCATGGTTTATAAAATAGTATGTTTCTGACAATCAACCGAGGGGACTAGCATAGAGCCCTTGAACACAATCAGTGCTCGATCGCATCTTCAAGTATAAATCAAGCTCTTACCACGCATGATAATAAAGTATGGCTAAGAATATAGCAATATCAAATAATGAAAATCAATGTATGAATGCTTCAATTTGAATAGGAGGAATTCAAAAATGACATTAAACAAGGTTATGCTCATAAAATAAATTAACAATATAACGGGAAATTCTTTTCTCTTTCCAATCCTTATATTAAGTTTCTTGATTAATATTATAAGTTCTAGACTATCATTAGTTCATCAAGAACCTTTAGAATATCAACCCTTGGGTCAAACCTTGGGTTAAGTACTTAAGCAATGTGACGGTCGTTCTCTGGGCCGTAACATCATGTGACGCTCCAGTAGAGAGCCGTTACAATGATCAGAGTCCAGAACTATTAAAATAGACTCCGAGAAGTGTGACGGTCATGCAATGGGCCGTTACGTGATTCTGACGGTCCAATGTAAGGCCGTTACATTACTAGATCCAGAAAACAACGATAGTGTATTCTAGTTAATAGGCTTTAATGGTACAACCAACTCGGCGTCCTAGTGGGAATCCCAGGCTCGCGGAGAATTACGGAGGCCTTGAAACAAGATTTACTAATCCATCGGAAGGAATATCCAATAGAGAGGTCCTCATGTCTAAGAATATGTTCCTATAGTGCAAAATGTGAACTAATGGTCAACATACCGGAGTATGTGCCATGTACTTATAGAAATGACTCTATTGATAGAGAAAGAATATATATATATATATCGATGTGAAATCATGATAAAAACTCTATCAATACATCATTCAAAATCATGTTTCTAATTACAAAACTATAGAGTTTTGGGCTCATGAAATTAACATAACTTAAAGTAATAGTGAGATACCAAAACATGCAGTACCTATCATGAATGATTAAATAATCTCAAAGTCACGTAATCAGGTTAAAACTTAGGTAACTAGGCATAATAATAATTAAATCTGGTAGGTTTCCAATCTGTCTTGAGTTGACATTACACAGGCACCTGACGGTCTAGCCGAGGCGCGTCACAGGGAGTGTGACGGTCTATCGAGTAACTGTTACAGAATGTAACGCTCCTGCATAGATGCGTCAGAGTCAATAGAGAAATCAATAGGCAACCAGGGACTGTGACGGTCCATCGTATGGCCGTTACTTGAGTGTGACGGTCCTACTATGGTGCGTTACAGTATCTGCTGACAGAAAATGATATGAAACCTAAGAGATCAACTCACATCATGTCTAAATCAAATACCATGTCTATTCTAGGCATGATAACGAAGTATAGGCTATCTATATGCATGGGTTCTAGTGAATAGACAAGATAACTTCTTTTATTTCTATTTAAGGCTAAGAGATGTATGAAATGCATGTAACTATGAAAACATGAAATTGATGATCTAAGATGCATGAAATTCAGTCAAATAAGAGGGCTTTTAGTCCTATCAAGATGTTTTTGCCATTCATGAGATGACCTACCTCTTCTAAGACCTTTAACCTTCGAATTTGGTGCTAGGTGCTACTCTTTGATCCTTGTACTTCCTGTGATAATTCAGCAACTTCCTTGGGCTCTAACTCCACGACCTCTTGACCTAAAGATGTGAAATTTTGAGAGTAGTTAGTCTAAAGTATTGTAAACAAATTCCTCTAAAGAACTTACTCGAGATTATGACTCCTTACCTTGATTCCACGCCAGCAAAAGTAAGGGTCGCGCAGTTCAGAACTTGGTCCTATTTATAGGGTTCTAGCTAGGGTTTGAAAATTAGATCGATTCTAGAGTCCTTAATCTGCTAAAACCTGATCTCTAAGAGTCCTTAGTAATGTTATAACTCTTCCCAAGTTGATCCCTAGTGGATAAGATCATCAAGTTTCCATCTTTTTATAAGTTCTTCAACTTACGAAATTCACAGAGTGTAACGGTCGTAGACCCATGCGTTACAAGCATGTGACGGTCGCGCGATAGACCGTTACATTCAACGTATATAGAGTTTCAAATAAATAAAACTCTTTTATTCATTTATCCATATAATTATCTTCGATAATTAGTCTTTATCCTTAAAAATCCGTAAATAAGCTAAATAACCTTCTAGAACATGGGCCAAACTTAATGGGCTTGGTCCTTAAACCTTTTGGATAATAATTAGATAGGCCAGGTTAACTATTTTTACCAAATTGGGCCTTATAATGACTTATAATTCTACCAATCCATTTATAAATTTATTTAGGCCTTTATAAATTCTAAAAAATTATCTTATAATTCAAAAATTATTTATATAAATTCTGGGGCACTACAACTTGAGTATTTTAACCCAAGGATTGACCAATGGTTGATATTCCAAGGTTCTAGATAGACTCTTGATGATATAGAACTTATCATATTGATCAAGAAACCTAATATAATGAATGGAAGATAAAGAACGTATCGTTATGCCGCCGATTTATTTCCATAAGCATAACCTTGCTTAAGTCATTCTTGATTTCTCATGATTCTTATTGAAGCATTCATTCACTGAATTATTATTATCATGAGCTTATTGAACTTATTGCATTCTTGGCCATACTTTATTGTTAACATGCGTGGAAGTAACTTGATTTATACTTGAAGATGCGATCGAGCACTGATTGTGTTCAAGGGCTCTATGCTAGTCCCCTCGGCTGATTGTCGAAAACATACTATTTTATAAACCATGAGGTATGATGCTACTGGCGTCGCATTACGCTGGGAGTACTTTCTCTATAAATAAGTGAAAATCCACAGCACGACATGACATTCTTGTATATGACTTTCTTGCTTGATATTCCACAGAAATTCAGGAAGTACTTGCTCATAAGCAAAAGATACTGGAGTGATGATTATGTGGCTTGCTAGTACATTCTCGATACATTCTTGTTCATGAAAGGCCAATATCATGTTCTTGTTTCATTCTTACTAGTTCGTATTTGTTCTCATTCTAACTTACATGATCATCTTATTACTTTAGTTTAATCGCATGATTGATCGCATTCGCATGTTTTTTACCTTATTCTTTAGAGCTAAATTGTTAATTACTTTAATAGTGCATTCATGTTGATGCGAAGATACCTACTGGGCAAGTGTGCTCATTACCTATTTCCAATCTTTTCAGGAGATGAAAGTGATTCAAATTCGAATTCGGGTTATACAAGTAGCGGGTCCGAGAGCGAATGAAAGTATTGTCAAGATGAGAGTGAAGACTTAGGAAGTCTAAATTGTTTAGATTGAGTCTATGTAATTTTCCTATTTCTTGAGTCTAGTGCATAATGGAAATTGAATTAGTGGTTGTACTTGATTATTTTGAAATAAAGTTAGAGTTTGAGTATATTGTGTAATTACATTTATGTGTGTGATTGTCTTGCACTCTGATCGTTCTTGCTCGCAAGAGGCTTATCATGCCGGCTGTTCGCGCTCCCCGAGTTAGTCTTCCGCTGTAATAAAGGCTCGGGGCGTGACAGTTAAGTTGGTATCAGAGCCTAAGTCTCAGGACTTAGGAAGAAGAGTCATGTCATAGGAAAAGTCCAAGGTTTAAGGACCCCTACCTATAAACTAAGGAAGAAATTTCCACACCCATGTGAATTGGGTAGAGCCCGGGATATGATAATTAATTAGTCTTAAGATGGATTTTTCATTCCAATTTCATGAGAAATAACAAGTTGTTATTTTTCTCTCAGGTACTTTATCTTACGAATGGCTCATCGTGTAGATCATGATGCTTATATCAATTGCCGAAATAGGATTATATCCTTTCGAAAGCCCGATATTCCGAGATTCTCTTTTCTTGGCATCAAGTACAAGAAGTATCATACTATCATATCTTCTCTTCACGCTTGCAAACTTATCTCGTAAGGATGTGAAGCTTTTCTTGCTTCTGTCATTGTTGCCGAATCCAAGGAGATTATCTTAGCAGACATCCCTATTGTAAATGAGTTCCCAGACGTGTTTCCATCAGAACTACCCAGTTTATCGCCCGAGAGGGAAGTGAAATTCACCATTGAACTCATTCCAGGAGCAGCACCTGTTTCTATAGCCCCTTACAGGATGTAACACCTGTTAATTTTAAATAGAAATAACTGAATTTAATAACATTTATTAAGCATTTAAGCTATAAGCTATTTCCTAATAGTTAAAAAAACTATTTTAAAACTTAAATATCATATTTAAAAGATATCTAATTATATTTTCACAAATTATAAAATCAAAAAAATCAATTTTTCATAATTTAATAAGTAAATTTTATAATTATTTAGAAAATTAAATAATTTAAAATTTTTAGATTTATAAAAATAAATAATCATAAATAATTTAATTTTTCAATTATATAAAACTAAATAATCATAAATAATTTAGTTTTTCAATTATATAAAATTAAATAATAATAAATAATTTAATTTTTCAATTATATAAAAATAAATTTAAACAATTTTCACATCGAAGTTATCATATATAACAATTATTTCCTTAACAAGGTGACTTTTTAATGTAGTTGGTTAAGTAGTGTGTCACTTACCTGAGTGACCAGGGTTCAATTCCTAGCTTGCCCATTCCTTTTGCACAAAATAGTAAAACTTGAACCAAAACGTGCTTGAACTGAAACATATATATATATATAATTACAGTAGATCCGTTAAAAACGTCATTTTCGTGCCCTCCAGCTTGGCGCACACTTGCAGGGCACCAGATCCATTTTTCACGGATCTGGCTCCCTATCCTGCTGGGTTAAGCACTCAAAACTCTCTTAAAACCTCCTCTGCTACCCACCTGTGAGCTTCTTACGGAGGATTTGCAGAGGGTGGCAAAGGGTTGCTGCAGAGGTTGCTGTTGCAGAGGAAGTCTTTTTCTGCCAGTCAGCGTACTTCACCTGAGGTAGGTGTTCTCAAACTTTAACCAAATCTTTAATTAGTAGCATGCAGTATTTAGGATTAATTCATCTCCATGCTACGCTTGTCTCCCGTCTAAATCCTACAATAGAAATATAACAAACTGTGAGGAATTCCATGATTTAATATTTAACGTTCCACCTGGTAGCTAATCAGAGACCTCATACCTTAAACGTGTAACTTGATTAGTTACCGTGATTAACTAAATAATTCTGTTGGATATTCATGTTAGTTAATTAACATATCATGTTAGTTAATTAGCTGATCATGTCAACCAGTTAGCCAAACTATATAAACTGTTAAGTTAATTAGATGCTCATGTTGGTTAACTAGAAGATCCTGTTAAGGAATTAGCTAAACTATAAAATATATATCACTGGTTAGTTAACATAGTTCCTGTTAGCTATAATAATTCTAGTCAGTTTTTAGTTATCTGTTAGTTAATTAGATAAAGGATATATATATAATTAATAGTTAACTGTTAAGATTAAACAGTTAAACAAATGACACATACGAGGTGTCGACACCTACACTTGCTAGGTGTAGACACCAAGTGGCGACACCTTGGGTGTCAGTTAGAAATAGTTTTAACAGTTAATACAGTTAACTGTTAGTTCAACGTATGACAGTTAGTTAGCAGTTAGGTTAATACTGGTTAGTTTATGGTTAATTAAATCACATGAACAGTAATTAATTTTTAACTAAACACAGTTAAACTATTTTATATTAAATCAAAACATCTAATTAGATTAAACTGATTAAAACTATATGCATACTAAAGGTGTCGACAAAGGTGTCGACACTTGAATTTCAAGGTGTAGACACCTTGGTGAAACACTTCATTTGAAGTGTCGACACCTTTGGTGCCATGAATAGTATGAATAGTAACGGATGAATAGTGCCACTTTTTAATTAAAAGGGATTTTTCTAAAAAGATTATATGTAAAAATAGGAAAAATTGTAAGTAACTTAACCCCAAAATTTGGTAGGCAAACACCATCAAACATTAAATATAAAAATCAAATAAGGAAGTGATACGTTACTTTCATGAGATAAACACATGTTAAACCTTTTTACATTACACCAAAACCTCCCGTAAACACGGTACTGTAGTCCAGCAGCTAGAAATGAATAGTGCCCATGCGTAAATGTCGACACTTAATGTCGACACTTGCAAGTTCACAATATTCAAACCAAAACTTCTTGTAACCAATTCGTCCTGTTATTTAGTTACTTGAACCGTGTTACAGACAGTTAGATAGTTAATTAGGTAAATTATATACATATATCATAATATATCACATATCCGGGGAAAATAATTACCTGTTATCTAATCATGCAAACTATTAATCTGTGAGTTAGATCACTCGCTTACCGTAATTACCTATTAAGATATAGTTAGTTACCTGTTAGCAAAACAAGTATATATATATATATATATATATATATATATATATATATATAACGAGATATCGTTATATCACTGTGTTAGCGTTATCTGTAATAGAGTAAATGTTAGTCTGGATTAGGTTGACATGTTAGTTAAATGGGCTATTCCGTTAATTGAAGATCCTTTAGCATCACATACCCGGTTAATTTACAGTAGTTTAATCCCATGTTAACTAATCAGATAAACTGTATATTTACACCTGTTAGTCAATTAAACAATACCTATTAGTTAATCCATATATCTATAGAACATATGGAGCATGGGAATAAATGGTATAATTACCGTAGTTAATCAGAAACTGTACATATATAATTATATAACCTGTTAATTAAACTGAATCAGTTTAAGAACCCTATCAACCCAGACTAAATTCAGAAATTAAAGGATACCCTTTGGGATGTTCATATGTAATTGTAGTTGCTGATTTTGTATATAGATAAATTAGTCTTGCAAGGTCAAGAAATATAAATGATATGAATGATGACAATCAAAATGAGTTAGATAATTTAGCCAATTTGCTATATATGAAATTTAAAGGAAATAAAGGACCAGTAAACCTAGGGCACCTAATCGGGATAATTATGTGTTAAAATTTTAAAATACTTGCCAACCCTCAAGCGTCAATTCACATGCCAATTCACTAGGAACCGTGTAAATTCCCACGAAGGACATCCCACTTTAAGGATGTCACTTCTGAAAATATCAATTGTCCTACTATATACCAGTCTCGCACAATTTTCCGTGTTTTCCTACGTATAAATACGCCTTGGATTCCATTCCAAATCCACCTTATATTTTCCTACTGGTCAAGCCTTGAAATTCTATATTGGCTATAAATGATAAATGAGAGTGGATGTCAAAAACATGACTAATGTTGTGCATATAGGGCCCGGTCTGGTCCTGGGAGGAGCACCCGAAAGTACTTGTGCCCATGGGAGTTTTATTGACCATCTTGACGGTGTCTAGCATTACGCCGGAGTACTTGTTCGATTGAGACATTCCACCCCTCTCTCTCTCTACTTGACTTGCTTGACTTGCGTGGCCCGAATGGGCAATACTTGCGTGGCCCGAATGGGCAGTACTTGACTCGAATGTTACTTGAATGAATTGATATATAGCCAATTCTTGTTATATATGCTTCGATTTACCTTGCTTACTATTGCTTGAATTCCTGTTATGTTTAGTTATCCCCTGCTTGATATCACATGTTGCTATTATTGAAATTTGAATCCAACTCTTATCGAGAATTTTTTTCAATTCCTTGATTATCTATCTGTCTGCATGCATAGATTATTTGCATTAATTGAACTTGTAATTTACTTAAAGCATGTTAAAATTTGAGAGGTAAATCCTACTGAGCGATTCGCTCATCTAGTTGCTTTCTAACATTTCAGGTGAATTGGAGACCGACCAGAATATAGAAGGGGATGAGTCAGAGTGATGAGAGTAGTTACCACTATGTTATTGTAATCCCTTCAAGAATGTTAAGTTGGCTTTAGTGTGTCAGTTGTAATTTCAGGCTTTAAATGAATAAATGTGTTGTATTTCAGTTTGGACGTTGTAATAATTGTTAGCTCAAACCTATTGTATTAATGTTAATCTAAACTTAGATATTTGCGCACTCTGTCAAAGGAAGAGAATCCTTTAATTTCTAGCTCGCTTTGGTTCTATATAAAGAACTGTCGCGCCGCGGGTAAGCTTCCGCACTCGGGACGTGACAGCTCTTTCTTGGTATCAGAGCCTAGGATTAAGAATTTTTCTAGGTAAAACACGTATTTAGTCTAACTAGAAATGTCTATCTAGGTAAACCCTAGAAAGTTCTAATTAGGAGATAAATCTAGAAATGTCTTCTTAGGCAAACCTAGAAACTTCTATAAGAAAAAAAAAATTCTAATTATAGGATAGAAAACTTCTAGGAAAAATGTATATATATATAATCTGGGAAAATATATATATGTTATTTTTGGAAATGTCTAAGGATAGAATTGGTTAGATCCTACCTCGTGAGATGGGTAGAGCCATGGGTTAAGTTATAATAATAAATGTCCCCCTTAACCTTAAAGCTCAATATCATTTATCTTAAAATTCTTTTGTAGGAAATGGCCGCCGAGAGGGCACAATGGCCCGAGATGCAGCGCACCGTGCAAGGGCTTACTGAGGCGCTACAGCAGGTGGCACAAGGCGGTGCTCGCGGAGCTCACCGTGGAGCCGGTGACCTTCACCGGGATTTCCGTAACATGAACCCACCCAAGTTTGCAGGTTCGGTGGACCCCGATGATGCCGAACATTGGCTAAAGGAGACCGAGAGGATCTTCTGTGTAATGCAATGCATGGACGAAGAAAAGGTCTTATTGGCTACATCCCAATTGGAACGGGATGCGCGAAGCTGGTGGGAGTCCGTGGAAGCCACACTGCCCGACGGTTATGTCACGTGGACGGAATTCGTCGAGCACTTCAACGGCAAATATTTCTCAGACCGGGTGCAAGAGAAGAAGGCCGCAGAATTTTCCGCACTGAAGCAATGGACCCGGAGGGTGGCCGAATATGAGGCCCAGTTCTCGAGACTTTCCCGTTATGCACCACACTTGGTGTGTACGGAGAAGATGAAGGCGATGAGATTTCTCAACGGGCTACGGCCCCAATATATTACTCAACTTGCACCGATGGACGTCCAAGTCTACTCGGAAATGGTTCGTCGTGCTCAACTACTGGAGGACGCCACCGAATTTTCTGAAAAGATTCGGGGCAAGGACAAGAAGGAGCATGTTACAAGTCCGGGAAGCGTCAAACCACCCTTTAACAAGAAGCGAACTTTTAATGGAGGCGAGTCTTCCAAGGAGAAGAGGTTCCAGAAAAATCACAAGCCATTCCTCGCTATCAGCAACAAGCCCTTCCCCGACGTTACGGCTTCTAAGGATATTTGCAAATTTTGTGATAAAGCGGGTCATAAGACCGAGGAGTGCTGGAGGAAACTGGGAGCGTGTCTCCGATGTGGTAGTCGGGAGCACCGAATTCCCGACTGTCCGTTGATGAAGGAGCAAGCCAACAAGGACGAGAAGCGTCCAGTTAAAAAGTAAGGCCGTCTGCAAGCTCTTCAAGGGATGAAATATGTGGAAGGAGGAATCGTGGAAGGTACATTGACTGTTTGCTCTAAACCTGCTAGAGTTTTATTTGATACTGGAGCAACTCATTTATTTGTTTCCAAGAAGTTTACTGCTTCATTTTCCAAAGAACCTGAACGGATAGATTTAATTATATCTACACCTCTTGGAAACAAATCGGATATCATGCATCACTACCCAAGTTGTGAGGTGATGGTTCAATATAATAATCTACATGTCGACCTGATATGCCTTGACATGGAATGTTATGATGTCATATTGGGAGCCGACTGGTTATCCACCTACCAAGCAACGGTAGATTGTCGGCATGGCAAAATAGCTTTTGAGGATTATCCCGAGCTAGTTTTTAACAAATCTCGGAATAAAACCCTGCTTATCTCAGCTCTCCGAGCTAGTAAACTGGTGAAGAAAGGATGTATGGCTTTTCTGGCTTTTGTAACTACCACAGGAGTTGAGAAGATGAAAATTGAAGACATCCGAGTGATTCAGGACTTCTCCGACGTTTTTCCAAACGAATTGCCTAGTTTACCCCCGGAGAGGGAAGTGTCATTCACAATTGATATTGTTCCGGGTGCCGGTCCTGTTTCTAAAGCACCCTACAGGATGTCTCCTGTGGAACTGAAAGAGCTGAAGGAACAGTTGATGGATTTACTGAAGAAAGTGTTTATTAGGCCGAGTACTTCCCCATGGGGAGCACCCGTGCTATTTGTTAAAAAGAAGGATGGCACATTGAGATTATGCATTGATTATCGACAGTTAAACAATCTTACAATCAAAAATAAGTACCCACTACCGAGAATTGATGAGCTGTTCGACCAATTATCAGGAGCAAAGTATTTCTCCAAAATAGATCTTCGGTCTGGTTATCACCAATTGAGGATCAAGGAGGAGGATATTTACAAAACTGCATTTTGAAGTAGGTACGGGCATTACGAATTTACTGTTATGTCTTTCGGACTAACAAATGTGCCTGCAGCTTTCATGCAGTTAATGAACAGCATTTATCGGCCTTATTTAGACCAATTTATTGTGGTCTTCATTGATGATATATTGATCTACTCAAAGATTGAAGAAGATCATGAGGAACATCTCAAGAAGGTATTACAAGTATTGCGGGACAATAAGTTATATGCAAAATTCAGCAAATGCCAGTTCTGGCTGGAGGAAGTGTCCTTCTTGGGACATGTTATCTCCAAGAATGGAATTTCTGTTGATCCTGCAAAGGTCGAAGCCGTGCAAAACTGGGGACGACCGACGAATGCAACGGAGATTCGTAGCTTCTTGGGCTTAGCTGGTTATTACCGGCGTTTCATCAAGGACTTCTCCAAGATTGTTGTTCCTCTTACCAAATTGACTCGCAAGGAAGTGCCTTATGAGTGGAATGAAGACTATGAAAAGAGTTTCTTAACTTTGAAGGATCTATTAACCACTACACCGGTCTTATCTCTTCCGATTGAAGGGGAGAAATATGAGATATATACTGATGCATCTGGTATCGGCCTCGGATGTGTATTGATGCAGAATGGGAGAGTTATTGCATACTCGTCCCGGCAATTGAAGAAACATGAAGAGAATTATCCTATGCATGATCTGGAGCTAGCCGCTGTAGTATTGGCTTTGAAGATCTGGAGGCACTATCTCTATGGAGAACAATTTACAGTCTACTCTGATCATAAAAGCCTCAAATATTTATTCTCTCAGAAGGAGCTGAACATGCGGCAACGGCGTTGGCTCGAGTATCTCAAGGATTTCGACTTTACAATACCATCCCGGTAAAGGAAATTCTGGGGCAGATGCCCTTAGTCGGAAGCCGAGGGTCCTAGTAGCCAACTGTATGGTTCAGGAATGGAAATTGCCAGAAAAATTTTCTGAACTCGACATCAACATGGGTGAGAATGATGGGTGTATCACTTTATCCCACTTAAGTGTACATCCGGATTTGCTAACTGAAATCAAGAGATTGCAAGAAGAAGACCCGATGTTGGTGGAAATCAGAGAAAAGCTGGATGAGAAGACCGACTTCAAGTTGGCACCCGATGGCAGAATCTTATTCCATGAAAGGACATGTGTGCCCGACAGTCTTGAGCTGAAGGAGATTCTGGAAGAAGCCCATCGATCGAGATACACGATACACCCGGGAGCCACTAAAATGTACCAAGATATAAAAAGGACCTTTTGGTGGCCCAACATGAAAAGGGAAATAGCGGATTTCGTGTCTCGATGTTTGACTTGCCAGCAGGTGAAGGCCGAACATCAGAAGCCCGTAGGGAGACTGCATCCATTGGATATTCCCAAGTGGAAATGGGAGGATATCGGCATGGATTTCATCTTGGGTTTGCCCAAGTCTAGGGGCGGATACGATGGCATATGGGTAATCATCGATCGCCTTACTAAATCGGCTCATTTCTTGCCTATTAAGAGTCGGTGGTCGGTTGATATTCGTGCCGCTGTGTATATTAAGGAAGTCACTAGACTCCATGGAATTCCTGTGTCTATAGTATCTGACCGAGACCCTCGCTTTACATCTCACTTCTGGAAGGGTCTACAACGCTCTCTAGGAACGAAGCTTAATTTCAGTACTGCTTTTCATCCCCAGATAGATGGTCAGACGGAAAGGACTAATCAGGTTGTTGAAGACATGTTGCGAGCATGCATTATAGATTTCGGCGGGAGTTGGCATGACCACTTACCACTAGCCGAATTTACCTACAATAACAGCTACCAAGCCAGTATTCAAATGGCACCTTTCGAGGCACTCTATGGTAGAAGCTGTAGATCTCCGGTATGCTGGGAGGAGGTCGGTGAAAGACAACTCCTAGGTCCTGATATGGTGAGAGATTCTACTGAGAAGATTCTCCTTATCAGAGAAAGACTCAAGGTAGCTCAGTACAGGCAGAAATCTTATGCTGATAACAGAAGGAGAGACTTGAAATTTCAAGTTGGCGATCATGTATTCCTCAAGGTATCTCCCAGCCGAGGTATCCGAAGATTTGGTGTTAAAGGCAAGCTTACACCAAGATTCATCGGCCCATTTGAGGTGTTGGAAGGAGTGGGCGAGGTAGCCTACCGTATTGCTCTACCTCCTCAGCTCTCGGAAGTGCACAACGTATTTCATGTTTCTATGTTGAAGAAATACGTGCACGATCCCTCTCATGTCATCGACCACACCAATTTGGTGATTCAAGGGGATCTTACCTACGAGCAAAGGCCGATGCGAATTCTCGATCGAGAAGTCCGAGTTCTAAGGAGCAAGACGATCCCTATGATGAAAATTCAATGGAATCACTGCTCGGAGCAGGAAGCAACTTGGGAGACCGAGGAATCTATGAAGAAAAGATACCCATAGCTGTTTTAGACTGTAAGTATCATATACGCTCCGTTTTTCTCCTACATGGCATAATTATCCTCATGCAGTTGAATTTGGAGACCAAATTCTTTTAAGTAGGGGAGGGTGTAACACCTGTTAATTTTAAATAGAAATAACTAAATTTAATAACATTTATTAAGCATTTAAGCTATAAGCTATTTCCTAATAGTTAAAAAAAACTATTTTAAAACTTAAATATCATATTTAAAAGATATCTAATTATATTTTCACAAATTATAAAATCAAAGAAATCAATTTTTCATAATTTAATAAGTAAATTTTCTAATTATTTAGAAAATTAAATAATTTAAATTTTTAGATTTATAAAATTAAATAATCATAAATAATTTAATTTTTCAATTATATAAAATTAAATAATCATAAATAATTTAATTTTTCAATTATATAAAATTAAATAATAATAAATAATTTAATTTTATAATTATATAAAATTAAATAATAATAAATAATTTAATTTTTTAATTATATAAAATTAAATAATAATAAATAATTTAATTTTTTAATTATATAAAAAAATTTTAAACAATTTTCACTTTGAAGTTATCATATATAACGCTTATTTCTTTAACAAGGTGACTTCTTAAGGTAGTTGGTTAAGTAGTGTGTTACTAATCTGAGTGACCATGGTTCAATTCCTAGCTTGCCCATTCCTTTTGCACAAAATAGTAAAACCTGAACCAAAACGTGCTTGAACTGAAACATATATATATATATATATATATATATATAATTACAGTAGATCCGTTAAAAACGTCATTTTCGTGCCCTCCAGCCTGGCGCACACTTGCAGGGCACCAGATCCGTTTTTCACGGATCTGGCTCCCTATCCTGCTGGGTTAAGCACTCAAAACTCTCTTAAAACCTCCTCTGCTACCCACCTGTGAGTTTCTTACGGAGGATTTGCAGAGGGTGGCAAAGGGTTGCTGCAGAGGTTGCTGTTGCAGAGGAAGTCTTTTTCTGCCAGTCAGCGTACTTCACCTCAGGTAGGTGTTCTCAAACTTTAACCAAACCTTTAATTAGTAGCATGCAGTATTTAGGATTAAGCTTGTCTCCCGTCTAAATCCTACAATAGAAATGTAACAAACTGTGAGGAATTCCATGATTTAATATTTAACGTTCCACCTGGTAGTTAATCAGAGACCTCATACCTTAAACGTGTAACTTGATTAGTTGCCGTGATTAACTAAATAATTCTGTTGGATATTCATGTTAGTTAATTAACATATCATGTTAGTTAATTAGCTGATCATGTCAACCAGTTAGCCAAACTATATAAACTGTTAAGTTAATTAGATGCTCATGTTGGTTAACTAGAAGATCATGTTAAGGAATTAGCTAAACTATAAAATATATATCACTGGTTAGTTAACATAGTTCATGTTAGCTATAATAATTCTAGTCAGTTTTTAGTTATCTGTTAGTTAATTAGATAAAGGATACATATATAATTAATAGTTAACTGTTAAGATTAAACAGTTAAACAAATGACACATACGAGGTGTCGACACCTGCACTTGCTAGGTGTAGACACCAAGTGGCGACACCTTGGGTGTCAGTTAGAAATAGTTTTAACAGTTAATACAGTTAACTGTTAGTTCAACGTATGACAGTTAGTTAGCAGTTAAGTTAATACTGGTTAGTTTATGGTTAATTAAATCACATGAACAGCAATTAATTTTTAACTAAACACAGTTAAACCATTTTATATTAAATCAAAACATCTAATTATATTAAACTGATTAAAATTATATGCATACTATAGGTGTCGACAAAGGTGTCGACACTTGAATTTCAAGGTGTAGACACCTTGGTGAAACACTTCATTTGAAGTGTCGACACCTTTGGTGCCATGAATAGTATGAATAGTAACGGATGAATAGTGCCACTTTTTAATTAAAAGGGATTTTTCTAAAAAAATTATATGTAAAAATAGGAAAAATTGTAAGTAACTTAACCCCAAAATTTGGTAGGCAAACACCATCAAAAATTAAATATAAAAATCAAATAAGGAAGTGATACGTTATTTTCATGAGATAAACACATGTTAAACCTTTTTACATTACACCAAAACCTCCCGTAAACACGGTACTGTAGTCCAGCAGCTAGAAATGAATAGTGCCCATGCGTAAATGTCGACACTTAATGTCGACACTTGCAAGTTCACAATATTCAAACCAAAACTTCCTGTAATCAATTCGTCCTGTTATTTAGTTACTTGAACCGTGTTACAGACAGTTAGATAGTTAATTAGATAAATTATATACATATATCATAATATATCACATATCCGGGGAAAATAATTACCTGTTATCTAATCATGCAAACTATTAATATGTGAGTTATATCACTCGCTTACCGTAATTACCTAATAAGATATAGTTAGTTACCTGTTAGCAAAACAAGTATATATATATATATATATATATATATATATATATATAACGAGATATCGTTATATCACTGTGTTAGCGTTATCTGTAATAGAGTAAATGTTAGTCTGGATTAGGTTGACCTGTTAGTTAAATGGGCTATTCCGTTAATTGAAGATCCTTTAGCATCACATACCCGGTTACTTTACAGTAGTTTAATCCCATGTTAACCAATCAGATAAACTGTATATTTACACATATTAGTCAATTAAACAATACCTGTTAGTTAATCCATATATATATAGAACATACGGAGCATGGGAATAAATGGTATAATTACCGTAGTTAATCAGAAACTGTACATATATAATTATATAACCTGTTAATTAAACTGAATCAGTTTAAGAACCCTGTCAACCCAGACTAAATTCAGAAATTAAAGGATACCCTTTGGGATGTTCATATGTAATTGTAGTTGCTGATTTCGTATATAGATAAATTAGTCTTGCAAGGTCAAGAAATATAAATGATATGAATGATGACAATCAAAATGAGTTAGATAATTTAGCCAATTTGCTATATATGAAATTTAAAGGAAAGAAAGGACCAGTAAACCTAGGGCACCTAATCGGGATAATTATGTGTTAAAATTTTAAAATACTTGCCAACCCTCAAGCGTCAATTCACATGCCAATTCACTAGGAACCATGTAAATTCCCACAAAGGACATCCCGCTTTAAGGATGTCACTTCTGAAAATATCAATTGTCCTACTATATACCAGTCTCGCACAGTTTTCTGTGTTTTCCTACGTATAAATACGCCTTGGATTCCATTCCAAATCCACCTTATATTTTCCTACTGGTCAAGCCTTGAAATTCTATATTGGCTATAAATGATAAATGAGAGTGGATGTCAAAAACATGACTAATGCTGTGCATATAGGGCCCGGTCTGGTCCTGGGAGGAGCACCCGAAAGTACTTGTGCCCATGGGAGTTTTATTGACCATCTTGACGGTGTCTAGCATTACGCCGGAGTACTTGTTCGATTGAGACATTCCACCCCTCTCTCTCTCTACTTGACTTGCTTGACTTGCGTGGCCCGAATGGGCAATACTTGCGTGGCCCGAATGGGCAGTACTTGACTCGAATGTTACTTGAATGAATTGATATATAGCCAATTCTTGTTATATATGCTTCGATTTACCTTGCTTACTATTGCTTGAATTCCTGTTATGTTCAGTTATCCCCTGCTTGATATCACATGTTGCTATTATTGAAATTTGAATCCAGCTCTTATCGAGAATTTTTTTCAATTCCTTGATTATCTATCTGTCTGCATGCATAGATTATTTGCATTAATTGAACTTGTAATTTACTTAAAGCATGTTAAAATTTGAGAGGTAAATCCTACTGAGCGATTCGCTCATCTAGTTGCTTTCTAACATTTCAGGTGAATTGGAGACCGACCAGAATATAGAAGGGGATGAGTCGGAGTGATGAGAGTAGTTACCACTATGTTATTGTAATCCCTTCAAGAATGTTAAGTTGGCTTTAGTGTGTCAGTTGTAATTTCAGGCTTTAAATGAATAAATGTGTTGTATTTCAGTTTGGACGTTGTAATAGTTGTTAGCTCAAACCTATTGTATTAATGTTAATCTAAACTTAGATATTTGCGCACTCTGTCAAAGGAAGAGAATCCTTTAATTTCTAGCTCGCTTTGGTTCTATATAAAGAACTGTCGCGCCGCGGGTAAGCTTCCGCACTCGGGACGTGACACAGGATGTCCCCCACAGAACTCATGGAATTGAAGAAGCAGTTGCAGGAACTTCTGGACAAGGGTTTCATCAGACCTAGCACATCCCCTTGGGGTGCGCCGGTTCTATTTGTCAAGAAGAAGGATGGTTCTCTCAGGCTATGCATCGATTACCGGCGACTGAATCAACTCACAATTAAAAATAAGTATCTGTTGCCGCGTATTGATGAGCTCTTCGATCAACTTTCAGGAGTAGAATATTTCTCTAAGATTGACCTCAGATCATGTTATCATCAGCTTAGAATTAAATAAGAGGACATTTAAAAATCGGCTTTTCAAAGTCGTTATGGCCACTATGAATTCGTAGTGATGCGTTTGGGTTAACTAATGTCCCAGCAGCATTCATGCAACTTATGAACAACGTCTTCCAGCCATATCTGGACCAGTTCATTGTCGTCTTCATTGATGACATCTTAATATATTCCAAGACGAAAGGGGAACATGAACAACATTTGAAAATAGCTTTACAAACACTTAGAGAGCACAAGCTTTATGCCAAACTCAATAAGTGTGAATTTTGACTCAAGGAAGTCTCATTCCTAGGCCACATTATTTCAAAAGAAGGTATTGCTGTGGATCCTTCTAAAGTAGAAGCTGTCAAGAATTGGAGTCGGCCAACGACTGTATCTGAAGTAAGAAGCTTTCTGGGTCTAGCTGGTTATTATAGAAGATTCATTAAGGACTTCTCAAAAATTACGGTTCCTTTAACTAGACTTACAAGAAAAGAAAATCATTTTGTCTGGTCAGAGGAATGTGAGAAGAGTTTTCAAACTCTTAAGAATCATCTTACGACAGCCCCTATTTTATCACTACCAATGGAGGGTGGTGGATTCGAAGTGTATACGGATGCGTCTGGCATCAGCTTAGGATGCGTTCTCATACAGAATGGAAAAGTAATCTGTTATTCTTCAAGACAATTGAAACGTCACGAGGAAAACTATCCCGTACATGATCTGGAATTAGCAGCGGTTATTTTCACCTTGAAAATTTGGCGTCATTATCTTTATGGAGCAAAGTTCACGGTCTACTGGGACCACAAAAGCCTGAAATATTTATTCTCTCAAAAGGAGCTTAACATGAGGCAGAGGAGGTGGTTAGAATATCTCAAAGACTTTGATTTTACTATTCAATATCATCCTGGCAAGGCTAATGCTGTAGCAGATGCACTCATCAGAAAACCAATAGGTATGCTATCAAGTCTTATGATAAGTGTAACTAACCTTGTTCCTCAATTTGCTCAGCTGAACTTAGATATTGACATAAAGGAAGAAGATTGTTTCATAGTCAATATTCGAGCTCAACCTACATTGATAGAAGATCTGGTCAAGCTGTAAAATGATGATCCTATATTACTGGAAATTAAAGCCAATATGGAACAAAGGCCGGATTTTTCTATTTCCAATGACGGAAGATTATTATTTAAGGGCCGAATATGTGTACCAGATCATGAGGCTACGAAGAAACTAATCCTAGATGAAGCGCATAATTCCAAATACACAATTCATCCAGGAGGAACAAAGATGTATCAAGATCTCAAAAGAAATTTTTGGTGGCCCAAAATGAAGAGAGAAGTAGCTAATTTCGTATCTCGCTGTCTCACCTGCCAACAAGTAAAGGCAGAGCATTTTAGACTCGCAGGTAATTACACCCCTTGAGTATTCCCGAATGGAAATGGGAGAGTATAGGGATGGACTTTATTATGGGTTTACCCAAGACCAGAGGTGGACATGATGGAATATGGGTAATCAAAGACTGATTGACTAAATCCGCACACTTCATACCAATAAAGAGTCGATGGTCTGTGGATATCCTGGAAGCATTGTACGTAAAGAAGATTGTCAAACTACATGGTGTCCCCGTCACTATTATATCTTATAGGGATCCTCGATTCACATCACAATTCTGGAAGGGTCTACAACATTCACTAGGGACTAGATTGAATTTCAGCACAGCTTTTCATCCACAAACAGATGGTCAAACAGAAAGAACGAATCAGGTAGTAGAAGATATGCTCAGGGCTTGTGCTATCTACTTTGGAGGTAGTTAGCATGATCACTTGCCTCTAGTGGAGTTTGCATATAACAATAGCTATCAGGCAAGCATACGAATGACACCTTTTGAAGCTTTATATGGAAATAGCTGTCGATCACCAATATGCTGGAATGAAATAGGGGAAAAGCAATTTCTAGGCCCCGACCTTATAAGGGATTCTACCGAGAAGATCAAGTTCATTCAAGAAAGAATGAAGATGGCACAGCAAAAGTCTTATGCTGACAATCGAAGACGTGACTTGGAGTTTTAGGTAGGAGATCATGTATATTTAAAGGTTTCTCCAGGTCGTGGTATTCGAAGATTTGGCATTAAAGGAAAGCTAACTCCAAGATTCATAGGCCCATTTGAAATTCTTGAAAGGATTGGTGAAGTGGCTTACAAACTGACTTTACCTCCACAATTAGCAGGAGTTCATGACGTATTTCATGTCTCTATGCTGAAGAAGTATGTATATGATCCGGACCATATTATCACTTATGACAATCTGGAGATTCAGAAGGACATGACATACGAACAAACGCCAATAAAGATTCTTGAACAAGAAGTGCGTCAACTAAGAAATAAAGTTATTCCTATGGTCAAGATTCAATGGAAGAAAATATGGCCATATGAAGCAACTTGGGAAAACGAAGCAGCCATGCGGAAAAGATTTTCAGAATTATATAACTATAAGTGCACTCTCCGAAATCCATATATTGAATTTGGGGACCAAATTCTTCTAAGTGGGGGAGGGTGTAGTACCCCAGAATTTATATATATAATTTTTGAATTATAAAATAGTTTTCTGAAAATTATAAAGGTCTAAATAAATTAATGAAGGATTATTAGATTAATAAGTCATTATAAGGCTCAATTAGGCTAATTAGTTAACCTAGCCTATCTAATTATTATCCAAAAGGTTAATGGACTAAGCCCATTAAGTTTGGCCCATATTCTAGAAGGGTAATTGGCTTATTCACGTATTTTAAGGATAAATATTAATTATATAAGATAATTATATGGATAAACGAATAAAAGAGTTTTATCAAATTGAAACTCTATATACGTCACATGTAACGGTCTATCGGGCGACCGCCACAGCTCTGTAACGCACCTAGACACGACCGTTACATCCTGCAGATTCCGTAAGGTGAGGAAATTGCAAAAAGATTGGAACTTTAAAATCCTATCTACAAGAGATCGACTTAGGGAAGCTTATAACATTACTAAGGACTCTTAGGGATTAGGTTCTAGCAAATTAAGGACTCTAGAATCGATCTAATCTTCAAACCCTAGTCAAAACCTTATAAATAGGACCTACTTCTGAACTGAGCGACCCTTACTTTTGGCTCGTGAAGAATCAAGATAAGGAGTCATAAATTCGGGTAAGTTCTTTAGAAGCTTTTGTTTAGTATACTTTAGACTAATGGTTCTCCAAATTTCGTGATAGGAGATCAAGCAACCAAGGAGATAGAAGCTTCCAAAGTTGCTGATTCAACCTTAGCAACCCAGGAATCTGAACGCAAGTCCCCTGAAGATCAGAACATTAGGACGTCTAAACGAGATAATTAGAACTCAATCCTTTAGAACTTTTTGTTCCCAATAGTTTCATCTTCTTACCCTCAAAATTTCACATCCTTAGGTCAAGAGGCTGAGGAAATAGAGCAGATTGAAGTTGCTGATTTGTCACAAGAAGTACAAGGGTCTAAGGGTAGCACCTAGCATTAAATTCGAAGTTTGAAGGTCTTAAAGGAGGTAGGTTATCTCATGATTGGCAAAAATAACTTGTTAGGAATAAAAGCCCTCTGATTGTGCTTGATTTCATGCATTATAGACTAAGAATTTCATGATTTCATAGTTTTATACATTCATTCATCTCTTAGCCCTAAATGGAAATAAAAAGATATTATCTTGTCTATTCACTAAACCCTTGCATATAGTTGGCCTATGCATCGTTTTCATGACTAGGACAGTGGTAATATGTTGATTTCCAGGCATGTTATGTTTTCATAAACCTTTACTTAGTTTACTGCCAGCGGATTCTCTGACGCACCAACGTAAGACCGTCACAGGCATGTAACGGCCTTACGATAGACCGTCACAACCTGTTATGCTTTTATTTGTTCTATTGTCTCTGACGCACCCTAACAGGAGTGTTACACCACTGTAACGGCCCCTCGATAAATCGTCACACACTGTAACGCACCTATCCTAGACCGTCAGACACCTGTGTTCTGTCAGCCCAAGGCAGAATAATAACCAGTTAGAGTTTACTTATAAATAAGCTTAGATAGCTAAGTTTGGACCTATTATCATGACTTTGAGTTTAGTTTCTGATTCATAATCAAATTGCATGATTAATGTGTCGTATGTTATTTTAAGTTATGCTAATTTCATTGGCTAAAACTCTATAGTTTTGTATTCTAAATCATGATTTTCCAAAGTTGTATTGACGGAGTTTTATCTTGGTTTCATAAATGTTACACATTCTTTCCTATCTATAGAGTCATTTCTTTAAGTATATGGCACATATTCCGATATGTTATCTATTAGTTCACTTTGTACTATAGGAACATTATTCTTGGACATGAGGACCTCTCTATTGGATATTCCTTCCAATGTACTAGGAAATCTTGTTTCAAGGCCTCCGTAATTCTCCGTAAGCATGGGATTCCCACTAAGACGTCGAGTTGGTTGTACCATTAAAGCCCATTGATTAGATTACACTATCGATGATTTTAGTTATCAGTAATGTAACGGCTCTATGTTGGACCGTCAGGCACAAGTAACGGCCCAATATACGATCGTCACATTCCACTGAGTCTGATTTTTTTGTTCTGGATTCAGACTAATGTAACGGCCCAATACTAGAGCGTCACATCATGTAACGGCCCAGTACACGACCGTCACACTACTTGAGTATTTTAACCCAAGGATTGACCAATGGTTGATATTCCAAGGTTCTAGATAGACTCTTGATGATCTAGAACTTATCATATTGATCAAGAAACCTAATATAATGAATGGAAGATAAAGAACGTATCGTTATGCCGCCGAATTATTTCCATAAGTATAACCTTGCTTAAGTCATTCTTGATTTATCATGATTCTTATTGAAGCATTCATTCATTGAATTATTGTTATCTTGAGCTTATTGAACTTATTACATTCTTGGCCATACTTTATTGTTAACATGCGTGGAAGTAACTTGATTTATACTTGAAGATGCGATCGAGCACTGATTGTGTTCAAGGGCTCTATGCTAGTCCCCTCGGCTGATTGTCGGAAACATACTATTTTATAAATCATGGGGTATGATGCTACTAGCGTCGCATTACACTGGGAGTACTTTCTCTATAATAAAGTGAAAATCCATGGCACGACATGACATTCTTGTATATGACTTTCTTGCTTGATATTCCACAGAAATTCATAAAGTACTTGCTCATAAGCAAAAGATACTGGAGTGATGATTATGTGGCTTGCTAGTACATTCTCGATACATTCTTGTTCATGAAAGGCCAATATCATGTTCTTATTTCATTCTTACTAGTTCGTATTTGTTCTCATTCTAACTTACATGATCATCTTGTTACTTTGGTTTAATCGCATGATTGATCGCATTCGCATGATTTTTACCTTATTCTTTATAGCTAAATTATTAATTACTTTAATAGTACCTTCATGTTGATGCGAAAATACCTACTGAGCAAGTGTGCTCATTACCTATTTCCAATCTTTTCAGGAGATGAAAGTGATTCAAATTCGAATTCGGGTTATACAAGTAGCGGGTCCGAGAGCGAATGAAAGTATTGTCAAGATGAGAGTGAAGACTTAGGAAGTATAAATTGTTTAGATTGAGTCTATGTAATTTTCCTATTTCTTGAGTCTAGTGCATAATGGAAATTGAATTAGTGGTTGTACTTGATTATTTTGAAATAAAGTTGGAGTTTGAGTATATTGTGCAATTACATTTATGTGTGTGATTGTCTTGCGCTCTGATCGTTCTTGCTCGCAAGAGGCTTACCATGTCGGCTGTTCACGCTCCCCGAGTTAGTCTTCCGTTGTAATAAAGGCTTGGGGCGTGACATTGAAGATCACTGGAAGCCTTGATTCATGCATATGTCGGATCCGCTCACCCCTTGAGCTTCTAAGGGGTTTTTAAAGAGAAGTTGAAGGGTTAGAAAGGGTTTAGGAGGGCTAGGTTGATAGGGTCAAGCCAACTCACGTAAACCCCATGAATAGTATAGGTTTAGGAGGGCTAGGTTGATAGGGTCAAGCCAACCCGCGTAAACCCCATGAATAGTGTAGGTTTAGGAGGGCTAGGTTGATAGGGTCAAGCCAACCCGCGTAAACCCCATGAATAGTGTAGGTTTAGGAGGGCTAGGTTGATAGGGTCAAGCCAACCCACGTAAACCCCATGAATAGTGTGGGTTTAGGAGGACCAAGTTGATAGGGTCAAGCTAGCCCGCGTAAACCCAGTGAATAGTATTGGTTTAGCAGGACTAGGTTGATAGGGTCAAGCTAGCCCGCGTAAACCCACTGAATAGTGCACGGGCTGAGTAGAGGAGAAAGGGTTTATGCGGACCAGCTCATAGGGTTGAGCTGGGCCGCGTAAACCCCTCCCATGGGTGGGGTTTAGGCGGACCAGCCCAATGGGCTGGTCTGGTCCGCGTAAACCCCTCCACGGAGGGTGTTTTTTTGTAAAAAGTGGGCTGGGAAGGGTTTAGGCGGACCAGCCTCAGGGGGTGAGGCTGGTCCGCCTAAACCCCCTCCCCCAGGGGGTTTAGGTGGACCAGCCTGTGGGGTCCAGGCTGGTCCGCCTAAACCCCACCCTAGGGGGGTTTAGGCGAGTTGGTTAGGGCTTTTTTAATATTTTTTTAAAAGTCAAATTTTTTTATTGAAGGGAAGGGGTTTACGCGGACTAGGTTGAGGGGTGAGGCTGGTTCGGGTAAACCCCCTCCCCATGGGGTTTAGGCGGGTTTGACTGGGGGGTTTACCCAAGTTTGACCGTAGTTTGACTGGGGTTTGACTGAGGGTTTGACTGAGGGTTGACTGAGGGTTTGACTAGGGGTTGACTAAGGGTTTGACTGAGTGTTTGACTGGGGGTTTGACTAGGTGTTTGACTGAGCGTTTGACTGGGGGGTTTGACTGGGGGTTTGATTGGGGGTTTGACTGAGGGTTTGATTGAGGGTTTGATTGGGGGGTTGACTGAGGGTTTGACTGGTGGTTGACTGAGGGTTTAATTGAGGGTTTGATTGGGGGTTTGACTGGGGTTTGACTGAATGTTCACTGAGGATTTGACTGGGGGTTTGACTGAGGGTTTGACTGAGGGTTTGACTAGGGTTTGACTGGGTGTTTGACTGGGGGTTTTGACTCGTGTTTGACTGGGGGTTTGACTGGGTGTTTGACTAAGGGTTTGACTGGGGTTTGATTGAGGGTTTGACTGGAGGTTTGACTGAGGGTTTGACTGGGGTTTGACAAGGTGTTCTTAGTCGAGCTCCGACTTGCTGTAGAGTGGCTGGAGCATACGCGCCTACCAGGTGCTCGGGAAAATTTTCGACACGCGTGTGTAGGCGGTATAAGGTTGCTATGAGCTCCTGAAGCTTATGGTTGGCCCAGATGGGTCTACCTTTGACTTGAGGGGGCTGGAGGGAGGCGACTCGAGGATAGACCCCGGCCTCGTTGCTGGGTGCCACATGGCGTGGCTTGTAGTCAGGACGTCCCCGGGTCGGCTCGGGTAGCTATGTTGAACACAGGTAAACCCACAAACTGAGTGATCGGGGGTGGGCCCGATCGATTGCTGATGTTGCCACGGGTCACGGCTAGCTGGTTAGGACCCTTGGTTGGGCCCGATGACTGGGGCGTCGACATGATGATGCCGTTTGTCTGGTGGTCGGGGTGACCCTTGTTCCTTGGCGAAGAGTCGTATGAAGCGGCAGGCTGTTCTGAGTCCCGAGTTAACCCGGTTGTTGAAGCGTCGACGGTGTGATACTGTATGTAGGGTGTACGGGGGTGATCCCTGAATCTTCACAGAGTGTTGTAAGGTACGACAGGTTGTCTCGAATCCCGAAATTGACCCAGTTGTCAGGAAACGTGCTGGCATAGTGCCGTTTGCTCGGGGCCGATCCCCGGTTGTTATGTTGTGCCGCTTGACCTGGCGAAGTGTCTCGATTTTTGAGCTCAACTCGACTGGTAGAGCAACTTTGGCGATGTGCCGTTTTACTCTATTTAGGGGGTATTTCTCGATGCTTAATCCTCAATTAATTCGAGAAAATAAGTCGGTGCCAATAAATGTCCCCCACGGGACGTACGTCGGAGGCGAAGACGACGGCGTGCGGCCCGTGCGCCTTTCAGGCTTGATTTCTCCCGAACTTATTGTCGTGGTGGGAGTTACTTGTCCTGGGAGTTGACGCTCCCATTGCGATCTTTCATGCGACGGTGGTACATCTGCAGGAGACCGTTAAGTCCGAGAGGTTGTAGGGCTGGATTTCAGAGAGATCTGAGTGGCTGGATACACGCGTGGTGCTTGAAGTTGGAGCCCGCTATCCGCGACTTAGAAAATTTGTTCCCATTTGTCTCACATGTTGGGCTTGTGGCAGAGGTATGCAGGGCCCGCGTCGCAGGAGTAATCTGGTCTGGACGCCAAACTCTCAATACAGGTGGTCACTTTGGCGGTTGATGGTGTGATTGGACTGTGCGGCCATGCCGAAGGCGTAAGGAGGCCAGGGGAGCCTAGCATAACAATGCTTCTGGCTTTGTTGCCTATGTCTGGGGCCTACCTTGCACAGCGGGCTTTGTTGATTTTCTGAGGAGAGGCGGCTCGGTGGAAAGGACCTTCCCCCATTAGAGATCTGAGACAGGGGAGGTCAGGACGGTTGAGCCCATCCCACCTCGTATGGTGGCTGGCGAGCAACGGGAGACCACTTGTGGCTCCCTTTTCATTATCTGAGGTTGCACTGGCGGGGGCCATGTCTTGCCCCCAGAGGTGGACTTATGGACTGAGATTTGTGTTTTCTCAGGTTTTCCACCTTGTCTGAGTCGAGGAGTGCCTTGAGTATTTTTCACTCCTTAGCCTGTTCCCCTTTGGTCGTGACCGTAGCTGACGATGCTGCATAAGGGGGTTTGAGACTTCCCTATCTTGGGAATTGGAGAGCCACCTATCCCTCAGCTTCTGGGATTGTTGGTTGGCGACGAGATGACCGCCGCTCTGACCGGGGCTTTGTGGTGAAGACTGTGGTTGGTCGCTAGCAGCCTACCACTACTGTGGTGGTTGACTTTTTTGTGCGGTGCCGGCATTGTTCGTTGACCGCCCATGGGGGCGCATTTTTGACGCCGACCATCCTATGGGACGGGCTGGTCACAGCTCTGAAGCATTGTAGCTGGAGTTGTGTTAGAGGGCTCTTGCAAATCATCAAGTTATGGTGCTGGTGGCCACTTTGTCGTGGTTGGATGTGACTGGGATTATAGTTGGTGGGTCAGGGGTTACAGGGGGAACTGGAATCATAATAGGGCTTCGAAGTTGAGAGATTCCAGCTCCTGCCCGGGCCGCCATTGCACAGCCGAAGTGGTAGGGGCCGGTCGGTTGGCTGGTGGTGTCTGGGGATCAGGAGAGGCCGGAGTAATAGGGGGGTGGCTGACATTAACCGAGCAGTGGGCAGCTGCGGAGCAGCCACGGGGACCACACCCAAGGAGTAGGGTGATCCGAAGACTAGGGCGAAGTTGCCGAAGACAATCAGTGTCGTAGATGTGCTTGTCTGATGCTGCTGGAGGCAAGATTCGGTGAGACATGTTGGCCTGGTGTTGCTGGGAATCAGCCTCGACAAGGTATCTTGGCTTGATGTTGCTGGAGACCTGCCTCGGGGAAGTATGTCGGCCTGGGGTTGCTGGGGACCCGCCTCGGCGAGGCGTCTTGGTCTGAGGTTGCTGGAGACCTGCCTCGACGAGGCATCTTGGTCTGGAGTTGCTGGAGACCTGCCTCGGCGAGGCATCTTGGTCTGGAGTTGCTGGAGACCTACCTCGGTGAGGCGTCTCGATCTGAGGTTGTTGAAGACCTGCCTCGGCGAAGCGTCTTGGTCTGAAGTAGTTGGAGACATGCCTCGACGAGGCGTCTTGGTTTGAAGTTGTTGGAGACATGTCTCGGCGAGGCGTCTTGGTCTGGAGTTATTGAAGACCAGCCTCGGCGAGGCGTCTCGATCTGGAGTTGCTGGAGACCTGCCTCGGCGTGACGTCCTGGTCTGAAGTTGCTGGATTTACCCTGAGAGAGGGGTGTTGGCTTGGAATCATATTCGGCCGATCCTTGCGGGGTATGGCCAGATGTTGATGTTGCTGGCTAACCGTCATGGTGAAATAGCCGAAGTCGAGGTCGTCCGACCCTTTAAACAGTACAATGACCACAAATGATGTTAGACACATAATCATCATAATATGGTGGATGGTACCTGTTAATGTGCTGGTTGACTGCCGAGGTGTATCGACTAGGAAGTCCACTCGACTGACTGCTGAGGTATATTGACTAGGAGCCACGATCAACTGATCACTGAGGTGCCGATGAAGGGATTGTCGCTGACCGATCATTGAGGTGTAATGATCGGAGTGTGTGATAGACTGACCCTCAGGGGTGTGTTGGTCTAGGGTTGCTATGGACGGGCCTTCGAGGCATGTCCGTCTATGAGGTATCTTGACTGGTTCATGTGGTTGTTGTTGTAGGTCCGCCTGGTTAAGGCATGTTGGTATATTGCTGGGAACTGGAGGTCGGAGGCTGGAGACTGGAAGGCAAAGATTGAATGTTAGGACTAGAGATTGTGACTCAGGTACTGGAAGCGTGAGTACTAGGGCTGGAAACTGGGAACTAGAGACTAGAAGCTGGGTGTTGGTACTGAAAATCAGGAGTTGAAGGCTGGTTATTGGGACTGGGGACTGGGAATTAGGAGCTGGAGGCTGGAAATTAGATACTAGATTTAGAGGTTAGGATTTGGACAGTAGATACTAGGACTGGAGACTAGGCATCGAGATTGGAGACTGGGAACTTAGAGACCAAAAACTGGGTACTGGGACTGGAGACCAGGATCTGGGTACCAGATGCTGGGACCAGAGGCCCACCTGCACGAGGCGTGCTGGCCTGTTGCTGGAAATTGGAACTGAGGGTCAGGAACTGGATATTGAGATGGGAGACTGGGTACTGGGACTGGAAATTGGAAAATGGGAACTTGATATCGGGACTGGATACCAGGACTGGGGACTGGAATCTGGCTACTAGGTGCTGGGATGGAAGGCTGGGACTAGGAACTAGATGTTGGATATGGCAACTGGTAATTAGATACTGGACGCTGGGACTGGAGGCCTACCCCTATGAGGTGTGCTCGCCCATTGCTGGAGACTGGAATTGGAAATGGGAAATAGGAAATTAGATGCTGGGAACTGGGCATTGGAACCAGAAACTGGAACTGGGGGCTGGAAGCGGAGTATTGGTGCTGGATACTGGGAATTGGGGTACTTGAACTGGATGTTAGAGGCTGGGTACTGGAACTAGGCACTGGAAACTGGATACTGGAAGCTGGATTTTAGAGCTGAGTATTAGACATTGGATACTGAAGGCTGGATACTGGAAGTCGGGTACTGGAAATTGGGTATTGGAAGCTGGGTATCGGAGGCTGGGTGCTAGAGGTCTGGCTGAATGAGGCATGTTGACTTGGATGGCTGAAGACTGGAGGTTGGAGGACAACCCACAAGGCGGTGTTGACCTAGAGACTGCGAACTGGAAGCTGGAGGCCAACTCGTGAGAGTGCATTGGCCAGTGTGACTGGGAACTAGAAACGGGAGACTGGAGGCTGACCCGTAAGGGTGTGTTGGCCCATATTGCTGGAAGGTGAGGGCTGGAGGCCGACCCGAGAGGGTGTGTTGGCCTATGTAGCTGGAGACTGGAAGCTAGAGGCTGACCCGTGAGGGTGTGTTGGCCTATGTTGCTGGAATCTAGGAGCTGGAGGCCGATCCGAGAGGGTGTGTTGGCCTATGTTACTGAAGGCTGGAAGCTGGAGGCTGACCCGAGAGGGTGTGCTGGCCTAAGTTGCTGGAGACTAGAGGTCGACCCGTAAGGGTGTGTTGACCTATATTACTGGGAGTTGGAAGCTGGAGGCTAACCCGTAAGGGTGTGTTGGCCTGGATTGCTAGTATTATTTAGTCTGGGGAGTTGGAGTTGAGGTTGGGGTTAGCAGGCACGCTGCCATGGTGACGTAGCCAGAGACTGGGACTGGGACTAGAGTTGGAGCTAGCCAGCTGACCGCTGAGGTGTTGTAGCTGGAGACCGGGACTGGAGCTGGGATTGAAGCTGGGAGGCTGACCACTAGGGGTGTTGTAGCTGGAGACTAGGACTGGAGCTGGCCGGTTGACCGTTGAGGTGTTGTAGCCCGATACTGAGACTGGACCTGGAGTTGGCCGGCTGACCGCTGAGGGTGTTATAGCCGAAGATTGGGACTAGTGACTAGAACTGGAACTGGGCGGCTGGCCTGTGAAGGTGTTGTAGCTAGGATGTTGGGACTGGAAACTGGAACTGGAACTGGGCGGCTAGCCTGTAAAGGCATTGTAGCTGAAACTGGAGCTGAAGACTGGGCAGCTGGCCTGTAAAGGCGTTGTAGCCGAAACTAGGACTGGAGACTGGTGGCTGGCTTGTGAAGGCGTTGTAGCTGAAACTGGAACTGGAAGCTGGGCGGCTGGCCTGTGAAGGCGTTGTAGCCGGAATAATACTGGAACTAGTCGGCTAACCGTTGAGGTGTGTAGCCGAACGTTAAAGCTGGAATTGGCGATGGCCGACCCTCGGGGGTGTAATGACCACCATTGTTGTGGAGTGATGCTGAGGTAGCCATCGGCGGGATGTCATGGTCGACGGCTTTCATGAGTGATGAGTAAAGAGGAAGAGAGGTTTTTTTCTCTTTACCAGCCCTACCGCCATTACGGGTTTTCGCTAGAGCTGACCCCCTTTTGATTTTTCCGGTGCGCCCTTGCGGGCTTTCGCACCGAGTGGTTTCCCGATTTTGCCTGAGGTGCCCTCTCGGGTTTTCGCCTCAGTTGGGTTGGTGGCAATTTTTGCCCCTAGTTGCCTCCTTGTGATGAGGACGACTGGGTCCGCCGGGGTATGTCTATTTTTAACCCTCCCCCCCTTTTTCTTGACCTGGGATCCTTGTGGCTGCCGTCCGTAGCGTGCTGCTGTCAGGGGACGTGACCTGGAGTTTGTGCTGTTGACGGCTTGTCGCCGTCGTAGCCATGGTAGTGGCTCTGGCTGATTATAGAGTAATCTGTAGTTTGACTGGTGATTTGGGAACCGGTGAGCCTTGCTGGCGTATTGCTGGAATCATGACTGGGATCTAGGAACTGGTATGCCTTTACGACGTATTGCTATAGTTATGACTGGGTTCATGATGACTTAACCATGACGGGTAGGTGACTGGGAATTATGGGTTTATGGATCCTCATGATATATGGATCTAAGATTGATGTGGTTTAAAGGCCAACTGAGGTGGTGTGTAGGCCGAGGTTTGCTGGAATGAATGACTGGACTAGTGCATGAATTGCTGGTGTATAGGGCCCGACCGTGGAGGTGTGAGGCCAAAAGAAGTGTGAGCCAACTGAGGTGGTGTATGGCTAACTGGGGAGTGTAAGATTGACGAGCCAGAGAGGTGTACTAGCTAGGGACTAGTATAGGCCACCAAGGGAGGGGAGTGGCATGGGGAGTTGGTTTAGGTCGAACGTGATGGTATATGGCAGACAGGAAGGTGCAGGATTTATAAACTGGAGTAGAGGATTAATCAGGGACTGGTGTGGGCCAACTGGCCAGGGATATGATCGCTGGAAGGTGGGTAGCTGGTTGCCCCCATCTGAGGGAGAAGAGAAATTTTATTTTTGTTCTCTTTACCTGCTCTGCCGCCCTTTCTGGTTTTCACCAGAGCTGGCCCCCTTTTACTTTTTCCGATGCGCCCTTGCGGGTTTTCGCATCGAGGGGTTACCCAATTTTACTTGAGGTGCTCTTGCGAG